>JAHTLZ010003999.1:1000-30278 GCA_023846285.1 Phrynocephalus versicolor
GTAAAAGCGCCCAGAGAGAGAGAGGAGGAGGAGGTTTTTCTTTTGCTTTAACCTGCTGCTGTTGCTTCACTACTCACTTAGCCAAAAGAGCATTTTTTTAAAACATTGTTAACTTACAGCCACCCTTGGTGATCTGTCCCAGGAACAAAATTAAATGAGAGAGAGAGAGAGAGAGAGAGAGAGAGAGAGAGAGAGAGAGAGAATGGACTTTGCAGAAGCTCAGCTTATCTCTGTGTTAACTGGTAGGGTTACTTTGAAAACCAAGCTATGAGATCAAACCAGAGCTCCTTCTGAGAATGTCTTTGTGAGTTTATAATTAGGGAAAGCAAGCAAAGGTTTGTTTCCAAGTCAATTAGGAGGAACTAACAGACCAGAACAAAAGAGATTTAAATCTAGCCTTCAGCTTTAAAATATGCAAGGTTCCTTGAAGTGTGTTGCTTTAAATATACATATCAGAATGTGATCTTAATGCAAATGGTTCAGAATATTTTTTTTCCTATATTTCTCCTCCAAAAACCAGGTGCGTCTTATGGTCTGGTGCGTCTTATGGTCCGAAAAATACGGTAAACCCTGAATGTTCACTGGAAGGACAGATGTTGAAGCTGAGGCTCCAGTACTTTGGCCACCTCATGAGGAGAGAGGAATCCTTAGAAAAGTGCCTGATGTTGGGAAAGATTGAGGGCAAAAGGAAAAGGGGACAGCAGAGATAAATAAAATAAAACACACCACATCGAGTCCGCATCTTGATTGTTCTGCTTCACATGAGTTGAGTGAAATTTCTTCCTAGACAGAGTCTTTGAGACCTTCATAACAACAGAGTTGGGGGGGGGGCGTGTGTTGCAATAAGAACCTCCAGCTCTCTTTTTGGATCCTGCAAATATTCTCAGTTCTCCATGAATTCAGTGGCACAGACAGTGCTGTATGCTTAGAACCCAGAATATCAGAAAAAGCATCAGCAAAGGAGATGCTGCTTTTGTAGTGGGTATAGCAGGATTATGGGGCAAGTGGAGGTGAGACGTAGGATATACATTCCAGAAGTAGTGTGACCTACTGCTAACAGAACACTCCAAAAGCAGGGTTTTGTGGGCATGAGATCCATACACAAGAAGCAAATTATTTTAACAGCCAGCGCTTGAGAAAGCAAGGGAGAGATCAATGTCTGAGCAGCCTCATCCCCATAGCCCAAAACTACACTATGAGTTGGGCATAACTGTGGTACGTTCAACAAGGCCTGAAACCACAATGGAAGCATTCAGTCTCTACCTGAATAGGCACATAGAATGCTAAACCATGATGTAGTAGACAGGATGTGGGCCTAATGGAAACAAGTGAACTATGCTAATGTTGAATCAAAACAGAATAACTTTGAGATCCATTTTGATAAAAGATCAAATTGATGCACATTACCAGTGGCTCGGCATTTAGGTGCCTTTCTGAAACACTAAGCAGTTGTGTTTGTTAAATACAAGATGTCTCTACATTGCTATCTATGAAGAAATTCATAATTAATTCTTCAAAATCTCTCAAAATTTGACTGAAAGGTAGATCTTCCACCAATGTCCACTGATGATGAGCAGGAATATAGCAAAATTTGTAATTGTTCTAAATGGATTGATTCCTTGCACTCTATGTTTGAGTTGACGTAGTACTTCAAAATACCTCTTTCCCCTCCTTAACCATTATGATGCTAAAAATGGCTAGGAAAGCAAATGTATTTAGAGAGCCACCAAATTCTCAAAGAGCTTTAGAAGCAGCAAACATCAGCAATCATTGCTTGTGCTGTTTTGCAATAAAAATACTGGGTTAAAAATGTGTTTGTAATTGCATGGTGAATGGTCTATTCCAGTCTTCCCATTTAACACGAGGCAAGAGGACTTACTTGTTGACTTGCCACACAAAAGGCTGAGATTTGTTCTTGTAACCATTCAATTTGAGTCATGTGTAATTTATGCAAGCACAGATGGATCGAATTTACTCCTACTAAATGGAAAATTCCACTTGCACCGAACTGAGAGTATTCAAAATCTTATTATAATATTTTACAACCCAGAACTGTATTATTTAAGAGAAGAGGTGCAAAGCTGAAGACAATCTCAATGCTTTAAAATACTGCAGTCCCCTTGGATCAACCAAGAACTGCTAGACTAGTCTGCACTTACAGGTGTACGACATCTTTAGTAGTTCACTGTGATTAGAAGAAACCCATTTCTGGCCATCAAGCAAAGCAAACAGGTACACTTCTAATTACCCTCAAGAAACATGAGATGAGTTTGTATAATAAATCAGTAAAATGAAGCCCATTTAAAAAGCAAAGCAGAGGGTTCTGCTTCTATATCACCCCATAGTGCTTAAAGCATTCTCTAGGTGGTTTACAATTTAATTATGAATTAAATTGTAAACCACCCCCACCCCCAATGAGCTAGGTATTCATTTTACCAACTTCAGAAGGACAGAAGGCTGAGTCCACCATGAGTCAGCTACCTGGGATGAAACCCAGGTTGTGAACACAGTTTTGGCTGCAGTATAGCAGTTTAACCACTGCGCCACAAGGCTTCTCTTAAGGCAGTGAAGCTAGAAATTCTGGTTCAATCCAAAACCTTATGTGACTTTCTCTTTCTCATTTGTTATGTGCCACCAAATCATTAATATATTTTCTTTTCTACTTCGATTACATTTATGTCCCTATCTTACCAAGGGCCTGTAGCAGTCTCCCATCCAAAAGTCCAGTCAGATATATACGGTATTTTACCTTCAGAAAGGCAGATGGATCCACCCATAAATAAATCCTCATCAAAGAGAACACACAAAAAGACCTACATGCCTTACCCAACTGCAAACTTAAGAGTTAGGGTTACGGTTAGGGTTAGGGTTAGGGTTAGGGAAAGCACCCTTCACTCTTTTCTGTAAGATTTCATATACCAAAGGTGTAAAATCGTATTTCATTCAGTTTACAAAATATCAGAATATATCTTATGTAAACAGAATACTACAAAAATATTTCATTTGTTCTGCAAATGCAGTGGACAAGCCAACAAAATGAATAAACAACTGAAAAGCAAAACTTTGAATTGACAAAACCTCTGGCGCTAAAGCAACACTTGGATAATTAACATTCATGCAAAGTGAAATATGTAACTTACCTCAAAATCAGTGGAACAAAAGGAGCCATACTAAGGGCAGAACATGTGCCGTCCATTGGTGATGGATACAGTTTACTCAAGATCAAAAGCAGAAGAAACAAGCTTGGATGGAGCTTTAATTCCCCAGTTTTTCTGTATTAAAAAAAAAGTAAAGCTTTTGAAAGTAACCATAAAGCATGGGATCGCGAAGTGTTGTCACGACCCCCAAGACTGTTACAAAATGTTTTCTGAGGGGTGCCCATGGTTATTGCAATTATTTTTATAGGGAATTCTATCACAAGCGTTTTCAACTTTATTTCAATATGGCTACACTGCAACGTTACACAGCATTGTGTTTGGGAACTTTTATAGACCTATGACATGCCTGGTGCTCTATTAAAAATGCCATTTTATGCAAATATGATAGGAGGGCCATAGGTTACTTGTCTATTATAAAAGAGGGTCACAACTTGAAAAACGGTGGGAAACACTACCCTAAATCTATCTCCCCTATCTTTCACTAGATCAACCTTGATGCTAGAATACAGTAGAACAATTCACTTTTTATATTATTTTTTAAAAATCTCCTTCATACAATAAAGGTGTCATAATAATCAGATTATCAACATTTGCTCAAGTAGCTATCAAGTGTTATGGCATTATATTCAAGTAATTAATATTGCTGCTTATTTAAAAGACCTTTGTAAAATTGCCTCACAAAGGAGTATGAAAAGAAAATCCAAGGCATGAAGTTTGTAGTTGCAAGCTACTAAAAAAGAGATATTAAGAAGGCCTCTCAAATATGTAAGCTATTATATCAGACTAAAGGCAATATTGAAAAGAAACACACTGGGGAAACAGTAAATCCCTCATTTTTCACTTCTGCATGTTTTAGTACAAAAATAAACACTCTCAGATATCTGAAGCATGTTGTTTCTTCAACTACAGTAATACCTTGGTTTATGAGCATTATTCAATCCAGAAAGATGCTTGTAAACCAAAACACTCTTGTATCAAAGCAAATTTCTCCATAAGAAATCATGGAAACTCAGCTGATTCGTTCTGGGCTCCCATAGACCACATAGTACATACAAAATGCCAAAACTCACAAAAAAAGTTGGCCAGAGGTCCATATCCACACCATGATTTAGGAACCTGGCAACGGACTCTGTTCTGCTTGGGATTAACAAGTGGATTTTACTCTGTAATTTTAATGTGTCAATAATAAAATGAAATTTGCAGCCATATACACACTTGATTAGCTGGCCCAGGACTAGAAATGGTGTTAAAAATAAGAAAAAATGTTGAAAACAAATTAATTAAAAATATAAATGTAAATTAAAATAAAACCCTAACCTGCACTCTCCTTTGAAAACTTTCCTGGCTGGTGGAAAGGAAAACTCTGTTCTTCTCTGCTCCCCCTACTTTGGAGGCTTGCCTAAGAGGGAACATTCCAGACAATCCCCCACAATCCAGTGGGGAGGGGAGGAGAGCTACAATTGGCTCACTTGCAATCATGTAACCTGCTCCACTGTTCGTACTGCAAGACATTGCTCAGTGATCAAGGAAAAATTTAGAAGAAATGGCTGCTCGCCTTACAAATCACTCATAAACAAAGGTATTACTATAGTCAGAAAATGTGAAACACAAAATAAGTGCTTATGAATACAGTCGTTCCCAATTATCTGTGGTTCATATACTGTAGTTCTGCTATATTGTGGGACCACAGTATATGAAGGCAAGAGCTCTGGGGGCAAGCTGTGGGGGCCTGTTTGGGGCCTCCTGCACTTACCCCAGGCCTGGTGCTGCCCCAAGAGGGCTTCCAACAGGCTTCCCGGGTCTGGCGGAGGCCCCAGAAGTGGTTTCCGGCTGGAGGTCTTCCGGTTCACCGGAAACTACTTCTGGGGCCTCCAACAGGCTTGGGAAGCCCGTTGGAGGCCTCTTTGGGGCAGCAACAGGCCTAAGGAAAGTATAGGAGGCCCCAAACAGCCTCCCCAGTCCCAACCCAACCCAGCATCCCCATAACAAAGTTTTCCCTTTATTGCAGGTCAGGTCGGGTCCCTAACGCCTGCGATAAACAGGGGATTACTGTAGTCTGAGAATTGCTGAGAGTGACAAATTAAAAGTTTAAACATATAGAACTGAGGTACTCCAAGGAAATATTACTCTATATAGGGAGGGGTGGCAAGCTGCTGATGGTTGGTCCTTATCAGTGGCCACCTTGACCTGTTTCCATCTGCTTGAGAAATGTGAAGTGACTTCCGAATCACCAAAAGTGGTTTCCAGAAAACTGGAAGTGACTTCTAGATCACTAGAAACCACTTCTGGGGCCTCCAACAGGCCCAGGAAGGCCATTGGAGGCCCATTCGGGGCAGCGCCAGGCCTCAGGGAAGGGTAGGAGGCCCCAGACAGCCCCCTCAGTCCCAAACTATTATTGCAGGTCAAGTCCGGTCCCTAACCCCTGTGATAGGTGGGGGATTAGTGCATTTTGGCACTAAAACAAGTGTGGTGGGAGCTAGTTCTAAAGTGGTCCCAGGACTCCTTAGGGAGCACAACTAAATCGTTTTTATTCTGCAAACTGGCTTGGTAAAACAAGAATCCTGAAATGAGGCTGGAAAAATGGATTAGATAAGAATTGTGCATATACGCTAGAGAAAGCTGAAGTTGTTAATTGACATTTTTAAGAAGAAGTAAAAAGGAATAAGTAGTAAATAGACTTCTATAACACAAACTGATGTGATGTTGGCCTGGATCATTTTGGGTAATTTGGTTTTGCCTATGACAATAAAGAAACTTTCAAAAGAAAACAGATTAGTGGTGCTTAAAATGTTTTTAATTCAGAGTTCTGTCAAGAGTTCAAAGAGTATAAGGATAACCAAAATGTGTGGACCACTTCCTTTAAAGCTCAAACACATACAATAGTTATTCTACCACTCTATCCTTTGTTGCAAAACTATTAGCCAAAACAATGGTGAGTAGCGATGCCTTTTTCTTACCTGTCCACTGTGCTGGCTACAAGTTCCAACTGACTGAGCAAGAATTGATAAAGATCTGGAAAACGTGAAAAAAACTCTCTCCCTGTCATCCTGCAGAAAAGAGAAAACAAAATCATTTAGTGGTATAAATCAATTTCTAGACTGGGCAAAACTAAGTTTTTCGTGCAATTGGGCAAAAACCATATAATTTCATCTCCTGTGCCATTTCACCACCAGAAGACAGGCAAGCATCTTGCGTGGGGGGGGTGTCTCATATTTTTAAAAACTACATTTGGTAAACCTATACTACCTTTATTTTGGGCCTTGTACCAATATTTTTATTTATTCTAGCTTTTTTAACACTGTTACAATAGTTATTAATCAAATCTTGCCAAAATTTAAAATCATCTTTATTTAACTGTACTGGAAGCATCATGAAGAAAAAAAAATAACTTTGGTAAAATTTTCATTTTCATCAATGCAATCTTTCCAAACCAAGAAAGTTTTAGACTTGAGTATTCTCACATTTTATTCTTACTTTCCTTCTTTAGTCTGTTATAATTAAATTCCTTTAATTTCCGTATATCCTTTACTAAATATATACCTATACTTAATTGAATTATTTATCTTACATCCATAATTGTGAGCAATCACTTCTTGTTCTTCCTTGTTATGATTAAAAAGCATTATCTGTGATTTCTGCCAATTAACACTCAATCCGGATATTAACCCAAATTTCTCCAAATGATAATTAATTCTATCCATACTCTCTATTGGGTTTTTAATTGCCAATAAGGAATCATCTGCAAATAAATTAATCTTTACTTTATTATCAATACCTAATCCACTAATTAACTCATCATTCCTTATTTTATCTGCAAACATTTCAATCATTAAACAAAATAGAACTAGGGAGAGGGGGCAATCTTGTCTAGTATCTCGGCCTAGAGATATCCAATCTGAAATCCCATCATTAACTATTATCTCAGATGTATTTTCAGAATATAGTTGATCTATCACCCGTCTAAATTTCATTCCAAACCCCCAGTTTTCAATCACAATTTTTAAAGTTGACCATTCCACACAATCAAAAGCCTTAAATATGTCTAATGATAAACTACCAGCCTTCTGTTTATTGAACCATTTCAGACTGTAGGGAAAACATGACTAAATGCTTCCTATGTAACAACAATGATAGAAGCAAAAGTACTGTGGCATTTTAAAACAAATTTATTTCACTGTGAGCTTTCGTGGATTACAATCTGTGCCTTCAGATTCAAGAAAGTGCATTCTATAATCCACAAACATTCCCAAATACATTTGTCAATCTTAAAAGAGCCACAAGATTTTTTTCATGTGTTGCTGATGTGGTTAGCTCTCCAAGATCCTCTGTGCAGAACTACAACCATACCCTGCACATAAAAAAACTAGATGCCAGAAGGAAGTCTTCAAGCCTGGCCTTACTCTCAGTATGAAGTTGTAATATGGGAAATTAAAGTATCTCAATCCTCTTTATTTTCTTATACAGTACAGTTCAGAAAAATAGCGGTGCTTGGAAACATGACCTTGTTTTGCTATCTCTGTTAACTAACTCTTTCAAACAGGAAGCTTCGTGATACATTGGTTAAACAGCTGTACTGCAGCTATAACTGTGCTCACATCCCTGGGTTCAATTCCAGGTAGCCGGCTCATGGTTGGCTCAGCCTTCCATCCTTCTGAGGTTGGTAAAATGAGTACCCAGCTTGCTGGGGGAGGGCAATGTGTACACTGCATAATTAAACTGTAAACCACCCAGAGACTACTTGAAGTGGTATGGGGCGGTATATAAGCAGAACACATAATAGCAAGTGCAGTAGAAATTATAACCTTTTAAATGTACAACCTAAAGCTTTGGGTGAAAATCATAGGGGGACAAGTGGTTTGCAATCCAACAGGGTCTCCCCAGCTCAAGTTAAATTTTCTGTTTACTGTAGCAGGGGTGGACAAAATGTGCCTCATGGACTGCACACAGCTCTGAGTACTTCCACGCCCCAAGCCAAATGTTCAAAGAATCTTCTTTTCAAACTTAGACATGACTTCTGGTCAGTTCAGGTTGAAAAAAAATCTCTACACTGCACTCAAGGATGTAGGGCCTCGAAACCTTAAAGTGTTCTCATGAACTTCACCAGGAGCAAAGAGGCTTTTTTAAAATTAAAAAGTACTTTTTCTCTGTGAGTTGGATAGCAGCATTTGAAGGTCTGGAGAGGAGTAGACACTTCCATATGTTCAAAGTTGTTCATTCCGTACTACAGTGCTTTCCAGATAGTAAAATAGCTGACTTTCCAGAAGGAAAAAAAAGATAACCGAGTAGCTTTTTAAATAGGTTATTATGCAACATGCTTCTTGAAGTGGCTTTACTAAACAACCATTTGGACTGAAACAATCTGGAATTACTGCAGAGACAACAACTACATAAAGATGAGAAATTGATGGAACAAGCTGTTACTGATAATGTTCAGATGTGCTTTTTGGCTCCGAGACCGGAATGAATTGAAGCCGGGAAAATATTTACATGCTGACTGACTTCAATAGTTAAAAGATTATTAGCTCTACTCCAAAATGTGTTTATATGAGTGCTTAAGGTTACTTTCGTCAATTCTATCTCAGCCCTCATTAGGTCTTCTCTTATTACCAAAATCTAAGTAGGAACAGTTAGTGTTGAAAGTGCTTATCATGCATTTTTTATTTCAATATGGCAAAAATATTTCTAAAGTATCAACACAAATATTGTTTAAATTCTAACAGAATACTTTGAATCTTTCAAAATATCCACAGACCACATGCAACAATTAATGACGGGTCTGAGTTGTGCCCTCATCAAAAGAGGCCAAATAGCCTAGATTACTAGAAAGGTACACTGTTAAACATGAAGAAAATACTTCAAAGATTGTGACAGTCAATCTCCATACTGACAGATCAGACCTATGTATCCAGATGTTCAAAATGATTTCAACAAAATTCTAAGCCTAAGATGCCTGAAGAAATGGGAGAGTCATGGAATATGAGGCCACATTCCCAATGAATGACATGTAAATAGTAGTGAACATAATAATGTGATAAACTGAACAGAGTGACCTGAGAAAAGATGTGGATCAAAAGCAATACTTTTGACTAAATTTTTGAATATAAAATTGCCCTTCCTTTCCACGGACTTGAAATCCACTTAAACTAAAGGAGAGGATTGAATGCTAAGTACAATGTCATATCTCAACATAGGATAAGCCACAAAGAGAGAAATTTCAATTTTAATAATTGAAAATTAGTAAATTCTTCTTTACTGGAGGAAGCAGAATTTTCAACAGCAGCTAGGAATATATCTGTGCATGTAGAATAGAACTGAATGATCCATTTCCATCATCTCATTTTGGACACCTCAACCATGACAAAATTGAGAAAAAGCTGAATATAGGGCTGAATAAATGGTCTCATCCCACTATCTTCTTAGTCTCACAGTTTCTTGAACAAGCACCAGGAATCTTCCACCAAATCTTCCAAATTGGAAGTTTTTCTGTAATACTGGAGATGGTGAAACTGTGTGTTGTTTCTGGACTACCAACCATCCAACCTAACAGAATTATACAGACTTCAAAAGAAAATGGTAGAACAAAGCAAGAATGTAGTTCAGAATGAACAAAGCTGCAGCCCTAGCTTTCTCCATAACCCAGCACATGTTGGCAATTTGATCTCTAGTTCTTCTGCCCCTTCAAAATCCAGAAGTGCAAGCTGGATTTCAAAGGAGCAGGGGAACTAGAGATCAAACTGCCAACATGCGGTGGATTATGGAGGAAGCTAGAGAGTTCCAGAAAAACATCTACTTCTGCTTTATTGACTATGCCAAAGCCTTTGACTGTGTGACCACAACAAACTATGGCAAGTTCTTAAAGGAATGGGAGTGCCTGACCACCTTATGTGTCTCCTAAGAAATCTATATGTAGGATAAGCAGCAACAGTCAGAACTGGATATGGAAAAACTGACTGATTTAAAATTGGGAAAGGAGTACGACAAGGCTGTATACTGTCACCTTGCCTTTTAAACTTATATGCAGAATACATCAATCTTAATTCTGGTTTGGATGAATCACAAACCGGAATTAAGATTGCCGGAAGAAATATCAACAACCTCAGATATGTAGATGATACTACTCTGATAGCAGAGAGTGAGGAGGAATTAAAGAACCTCTTAATGAAGGTGAAAGAGGAGAGTGAAAAAAATGGGCTGAAGCTTAACATCAAAAAAAAACTAAGATCATGGCCACCAGTCCCATCACCTCCTGGCAAACAGAAGTGGAAGAAATTGAGGCGATGACAGAGTTTATTTTCTTGGGCTCCTTGATCACTGCAGATGGTGACTGCAGCAATAAAATTAAAAGACACTTGCTTCTTAGGAGGAAAGCATCTTAAAGAGCAGAAACATCACTTTGCCAACAAAGGTCCAAATTGTCAAAGCTATGGTTTTTCCAGTAGTGATGTATGGAAGTGAGAGCTGGACTATAAAGAAGGCTGATCGCGACAGAATTACCGCTTTTGAGCTGCGGTGCTGGAGAAGAGTCTTGAGAGTCCCCTGGACTGCAAGGAGATCAAACCTATCTATCCTAAAAGAAATCAATAATATGTTCATTGGAAGGACATATTTTGAAGCTGAGGCACCAATAATTTGACCACCTCATGAGGAGAGAGGAGTCCTTGGAAAAGTCTCTGATGTTAGGAAAGACTGAAGGCAAAAGGAAAAGGGGGGCGGCAGCCAAGATGGATTTGACCAAACTACAGAAGGCAGTGGAAAACAGAAGGGCCTGGCGTGCTCTGGTCCATGGGGTCACGAAGAGTCGGACATGACTGAACGACTGAACAACAAAAATGTATACTTAAGAAAATGAATCCTAGATAGAGCTTACTAAGAGTCATAGTTATTGAGACTTCAAAACATGCAGTGACTTAAATAATCCTAGGCATCAGTGCAAAAGAATTCCCTCATCCAGCATGTGCTGGCCTGTAATTTAGATAAAGTGGCATACTTCCTCTAATACTGAAGGGAAAATGTACATACAAACACAGATAGTGTGCCTTGAATCTCTTACCATTCAATTTCATGACTGCAGGTTCCAGAACTACAAGAGATGATGCTCTCCTATACTATTCACCTTTGCCATATAAGACAAGTATCAATTGAAAAGTTCCTGCCTAATACTACTCACTTACTTTGTCCATACATAGTGTGTGTGTGACTGCATCCATTTACATGTCTTAAAAAGGCTGAGCACAAGGGGCAGGACACTTTACTAAATTATTATGACGACAGGATCCAGTGGAACATAATATACTGCCATGGCATTGTGCATACACCTATTAACTATGAACAGGTCATCTATTTAACAATTTCCCAATAGTTATGTTTTTCAGAATAAATGAGGATTCTATGACCTGGGGTACAGTAGCTGTGAATCAATTATTCTACTTTTGAAAGGGAAAAGGAATGATGTTAATGAAATGAAAAAGGCAGAAAACAATGTGGAATGAAGTTTCATTCATTCATTCAGTCAGTCAGTCACTTTGTGTACCATCCATCTAGCAAACTGCAACTCGAGATAGTGTACAATAAGAGTAAAAGCACAATTCTAAAACAAATTCTAAAGCTGTATCGGGACTACAATATGTATGTGTGAATATATTTTTTCACACATCTATACCTCTAAAAACTAGGTGCCTCCAATGGACCACCGTGTCTTATGGGGTGAAAAATACGGTATATTCTGACCATTTGGCTGCTTTTTTAAAACAAGCCTCACAATGCTGAGATTCCTTTCATCTTTTTCTGATGGATGGTATTTTCTTGGCAAAACGCTCATTACCTGTTAAGGATGTGTCAAAATGTGATGCTTGGAGTTAAGAAAGCAGAATTCTGTCAAAACAAATAGTCCAAAGAGCTAAAAAAAAGTTGGGTTTGAAAAAGAACCCGCAGGTCCTTGTTGCAAACAGTGCATTCTGGGAAATGCCCATTATTCCACAACAGCATCTGCAAGCCATTAGCTACTGCTATTTCACTGAAATGTACTTTCCACAAAGGAGAGTGAACTTCTTGAGACTTGAATAGACAACTGATATATGGTTCTAAGGCAAGAGTGAACACCACACACTTTCTGGGAAGCACTTAGCAGTAAACCGCTCGGAGGAAATCACATGCTCAGCTACCTGCCTCTCCACCGAGGTTCCCAGCTGTTTAACAACCCAAAGCAGCAAATGCTTCTATTGTGTGCTCTGAGTTGGCATCAGCTCTCCTCCAAGTTTTACCCTTGCTAACCAATCTCTTAAGGCTCACTAGGCACTCTTTATACATGTGTGAACCAGGCCATTGTACAGTAATACTCTTTCCATAAATCACACAAAAGGCTAAATAAAAAGAGAGCCAAATCCATCTCTCAGCTTTCAAGGCCAATCCATTTTTTGTATTCTGCCCTTCAAACAGATACAACGTGACCTCACCAATCCTGGTCCGCTGGGGCCTCCTCCTAGTGATTCCACCAGTGAGTTATTTGCAGCCTTTTAAAAGTCTAAAATAGAGGCCATCCGTGCTGATCTGAACTCCGGTTACACTGATCTGCCCCCGAGCATGGCCGATGCTGCACCCCCTCGGTCTCCTTGTTTTTGTTGAGTTTGGGCCTGTGACACCAATTGAGGCCTCCAGGGCGCTGGCCCACCGCAGGCCGGTGACTTCTCCGTTCGACCCCTGCCCATCATAGCTTATTAAGATCGCCAGACAGTGCATGCTAGAATGGGCTGCTATCATCACCACTGCCTCCTTCAGGGATGGATTTTTCCCCAGTCGGCTGAAGGAGATTGTGGTCAAGCGCATCTTTAAGAAGCCTGGCTTGACAACAGACAATATGTCCAATTATCGCCTGATTGCCAATGTTCCCATCTTGGGTAAAGGTGGTGGAGCAGGTCGCAGCCAAGTGGCTCCAGTCATTCCTGGAGGAAGATTGTGTCCTGGATCCCTTCCAATCTGGGTTCAGGCTGCGTCACAGGATTGAGACTGCCCTGGTCGCATTGCATGATGACCTCCTGGGGCGGGGTGACAGGGGCTGTGCTACCTTGTTGTTTTTTCTCGATTTGTTGGCAGCCTTTGATACTGTCGACCACGGTATCCTCCTGGGCAGGCTCTTGGAGGTGGGGATTGAGGGTCTAGCTCAGGGGTGCCCAAACTTTTTGTAAGGAGGGCCAGATTTGGTGGCTGAGAATGTGTCAGGGGCCGGTTGCTCCCCAAACCTGCCACCCAACTGCAAGCCCCACCTACTTTCTTTTAAAAAAACATGGGGTGAAGGAGAGGGAGGGAGGGGTGGGCCAACCAGCCGCGGGCCACTCAGAATGGCCTGGCGGGCCGGATTTGGGCCCTGGGCCGGACTTTGGGCAGGCCTGGTCTAGCTGCATCACTCCAATTCTGGTCTGCTTGCACTGGCTACCCATTGCTTCCCAGATAAGGTTCAAGGTATTGGTTTTGGTTTATAAAACGCTCCATGGCCTGGGGCCTGAGTATCTGGCAGAGGACATCTCCCCAAGGTCAGTGTTGCCCTAGCTCACCAGAGCATCCTTGGCGCTTTCACTCCAGGTGGCCACTCCCCGGAAGGCCCAGAAGGTTTCCAACCGTAATCAAGCCTTCTCGGTGGTCGGCCCTGCTATGTGTCATAAACTACCTTGTGAAATTTGCCAAGCTGCGCCTTTAAAAAAGCATTAAAGACCTGGCTTTTAAAAGAAGCATACAGCGATCAGTAATGTAATGTAATGTTGTATTGTTCCCCCTGCCTTTGTTATATTTCTCCCGCCACCCTTTAGTTTTTTTGCCTCTTGGCAGGATTATTGTTGCTATTGTTTGCGTATTTGCTTTGTTGTTTATGGCTTGATTGGTTTTAATTGTTGACTATTTGGCTTTCATGTAAGCCGCCCATAGTCCCTTCTGGGAAACTGGAGCAGTCTAGAAATGCACAAACAAACAAACAAACATGCAATTATTTGCTTTGTTTTAATCTTACCTCCCACTCAATAAAGGGACCCAAAACAGCAAAATATTTATGAATTTATGTATGTGTGTGTGTGTGTGTGTGTGTGCGTGCGCGCATGCGCGCACATGCACACACTTCTATCTACACACACATATAAAAGCACTGTAATGTAGGAAGTAAAATACTGTACTATACTGGAAACCTGTGATCCTTTACTCCAGTGGTTCCCAAACATTTTTGAGACGTGGTTCCCTATATTAAAAGACTAATGGCCATGGCATGCTTTGCTGGGGAGGGGGGAGATCAAGAGTCTCTTTGCCACCAGGGGCAGGATCCTGATGACCCCGCCATCCCACCTCCTCCTCTCCTCCAATTATCCCCCAAGTGCTCTACCTTCTTCCAGATACTGAAGCAGGAAATTCCCAAGGCCATCCAGCATGACCCTCCACTGGGGACCATAGAGATATAGAAAGGAGAAATAGGCACAGAGTCTCCACTTGTGGCTCCTGTTTTGACTTAAAGGAGCTTTTCCTAGGGTCAATGTCAAATAGGAACCAGGAGTGGAAACCATGTACCTGCTTCTCCTTTCCGTTTCCCTTTGGTCCCTGGTAGAAGCCGATGGCCTCATCCAGTGTTAGAATGTGGAAGGAGATAGGCCCCTGGGGAAATTTGGCAGTAGGGGAGGAGATATGATGGTGGGAGGAGGATTTGTTCCTTCTCCTGTGGCGCTCCTAGCAAGACTTCACAGCACCCACTAGCACTGTGGCACAGTTTGAGAACCCCAACTTACTCAATAACTAGAGAGGTACAATATGAAACAAAACAAATATAGGTTACAAATCAAGTTGGTTGTCCACATTGCCCCCACGGAAAGCAATATTTCACCAGCTGTCAAGAGGGCCAATAAAAATCAATGACTTTTTTAAAAAAACTATTGATTTAAATCATGATTTTAGTAAAGCACTGATTTTTTTGCTTTTAAATTAAAAATTGATTTTTCAAAACTTTAAATCATAAAAAAATCTGATGTAAAAACATTTAAATTGTGATTCAAATCAAATTGATGCCACCCTAGGGGATTCATCAAATCCACCCTAGGGGGTTCACAGGTTTTCAAGGAGGTACATAAACAGAAGCATTTAGGACCATGAGGGAATATTATTTCTCATTTACAAAGTCACCCACTTCGGGGGTAATCCTAAATTTAGAGGATTCTATGGAATTAGGTGTGGGATATATTTTTACAAAAAAAATCTTAACAGTCCACGGTATGATTTTGCCTTTATCTGAGTTCAAAGGTATAATCTAGATTTACTATGTGGAGAAAAAGCAAGGAGAGGGACTTGAAGAACCATTAAACATGACGAAGATGAAAAGAAGTTGATAAATGTGGTACTTGTTTTCCGTGGAGCTACAACATACTTAAATATCAGAAAGCAAGCAACATTGCTTAAGTTCACTGACTTGGGAAAACATTCTTAGAAACTGCACTGTTCTAAAATAAATACTTCAGAGAAACAGAGAGCAAACAATTACACCTTGGTTTTCATTTTCTTTCAGATAGAAACTGCTAAAGCAAACATTCCTATTAGTTTACGTTGCCTATGTTTTTTATGGAGTTAATAACTGAACTGCCAATCAAGGCCTATCTAAATACAGTAGTTGAACGCTTTCTGCCATAGAAGCACTATTTACAAGAGCAGCCAGCCAAGATTTTAAAATGACTGCACGGTCTGTTTGCTTTGATCTCTTTTATGCTCCAGTCTCTTAATACCTGTTAGTTTGCTATTTATGATACCTTTGTGTACAGAGCCATGAAAAGTGCAGCTGTTGAAATGCAGCACTCCTCCAGAAAATCAGGGATGGAGGAGAAAAATGCACCAAATAGTGCAAAGGAATTTTTTTTCTTTAAAGCCCAAGATAAAGTCATTTGTAAATTTAAAGGAATCAACAGCTATAATGTTACAAAATTTATTTATTTATTTATTTATTATTGTATTTATACCCCGCTTATCTTTCGTACGAAACTCTAAGCGGCTTACACGGGCGAGCAAGCGCCAATAAACACAAACAATAATTATGAAATATACAACAAAATAGCTAAACAATTAAAAACCCGGTGCATCCAAAAAACCTGGCAGCGTAATACAAAACACCCTTAAAATGTGGTTTCAGCATGCATCAGCTCGGTGGCTACACAAACAATATTCACAGTGTTTTTATTGTCTAAGAATCAGCTTCCAGAACATTCAGAACTGATCTTCCTCTTACTGCCTGGAAGGATTCACACTGGTCTATCTCACCAAACAATGCACTCTTAGAGCAACCAGGTTTTTTAGTATTTCCAAAGAGTTCCAGAAGGGAGCCAGAACACTCTGTAAGGGAGCCTCCTTACGGCCTTGATTTTGAACAATTAACAAAAATCGACAAAACCTTAGGGAACAACACTCCCAAGAAAATAGGGGAGAAAAGATCAGAGAACACTTCCTTCTAGAAAAATAGAATAGCCAAAAGATAGTCCTCTGGTATTGGTACCGGGAGGTTACATCCGCGGACAGACATGGTTAAAATCTCTCCAGAAGAGGAGAAGGAATGAAATGCCCAGCGACTTGTGTTTGCCAAAATCAGATCTAAGGAGATATCCACCCTCCTATAGGGGATTATACAGAGATCTAAATAAGATATTGAGAGCTAGTTCAATAAAGAGCTCAATGGGAATCAAGTCCATTCTTATTTTTAAAAATCTGAAAACATGGTAAAATGTGGTTGCTTCATACACAAAAGTCTTCTGTTTGTGACATTTCAGGCCAGGATGAGAACAAAATTTTCTGAAACGTGCAAAAGCGGATGCCAGTCAGTGCAAACAATTACAGGTACTGAGCCCAAGCCTGCTTTTTATACTTCTGAATTGTTTGCAGCAAACAAGACAGACACCACTAATGCAAACAACTCTGCTGTACAACATGAGCTCTACAATGGAAGCACAGGTGTCAACGTCACAAACTGACTAGGACTCAGGGGAGTAAAAAACAAAACAAAAACCCAGTGCGGATGCAACCTTGAAACAGCCCCCAGATCAGTGTTTTCCAGCCTCGAAACCCCCAAGGGGGTTGCAAAGTTGTTGGGTTTTTTTTTGTTTGTTTTTGCAACCTGATCACGTGGTATACAGTATGTTGTAGTCCTTGTTAATCAATTTATTTCTTGACGTTTCACAGTGGAATTCTACAGTTAGTTGGCATGTGCACGTATGAGAAACATACTCTCTTTGAGAGAGAAAGCCTCTACTTTCTGAGAAGAGAAAACTTTGCCCCATTAAAATACTGAATACGATGGGGATGTCCCAGTTTAGTCAGCTAAAGTCAAAAAGGATGGGGAACCACTTCCCTTAAAAATATGCTGCCTTCAGCTTTTATCCCAAAAGGTGCTAAAACTTGGGGGGGGGCAACATCCTTTCTTTACCATACTTGATTGCTATTCAGAACTCTATTATATTTGTTGAAAAAGTACTTAAAGTAATGGCAACTTTGGGAATGTTTCTACTTATTAACAATTTGTATCTTGCATACCTCTTGCATAGGAAACAATTTTAAAGAGTGAAAAGCCCATCATTTTCAGATCCTAATGAAGTTCTGGTTGAGAACTTCTGAAGGACTGGTCTCCAGTTATTTAATATAGGAAAATATTAACACCAAGCATTTAATGATTTAAGAATGATCTACAGCAAGTGAGAAAAATCTATATGCAACGCCATACGCATCATCATGTCACTAGTATATCAACACTGCGTGCAGAGTAGTAGCTGTCAGGCAACGAATTCTAAATGCAGTGGCACCTCGACTTACGAATTTAATCCATTCCAAATGCATGCTCTTAAGTCGAACTACTCTTAAGTCGGGGTACCTATCTAAAAAATTGAAAAAATAAGTTTAAAAAAATTGAAAAAATATTTGTAAGTCGAGCAGACCACATCTAAAATTTGTAAGGCAGCAGTTAACATGCCAACAGTTTTTCACTCTTAAGTCGAGCTGCTCTTAAGTCGGGTTACCACTGTACATTTTAAATGATATTATACTATTATTCTGATAAATTCTTTGAACCCCTAGATCAAGGGTGTCCAAAATTTTTGCTAGGAGGGCCAGATTTGGCGAGGTGAAAATGTGTGGGGGAAGACCATTCAGCCGCATTTGCCCCCCAGGCCGGACTTTGGACAAGTCTCTGTAACATGCAAGGGGGAAGGGAGGATGCTGCAGCAACGGAGCTGGGGGCGGGTAGGCTGGGCAGGTGGCTGGGGGGATGGACAGAGGCAGGAAGGGCAGGCAAAACATAAAACTGCAAGCTGATGCCTCCATCCGGTATGGGGAAGGGCCAGCTGGTGGGGATGCATGACAGGCTGAGCAGGTGAAGAGAAGAGGCCAGGGGTACTGGAAATTTGTAAACGGGACCCATTTGGCCACTGAGCCTGACTTTGGACACGCCTACGCTAGATCATCCATATCAATATAAGAAATGTAAGGTGCCTAGATCATAGTTGGTCTGAATTGCAAAACTGTACAGCTGGCACAACAAACATACACAAAGTCTGAAATGTGTACCATATTGATATCATGTCCTGTGTGAATGCTGAGACGTAAAAGGCCACAGTCTATTGCAACTCTCTTACCTCTTTGCATTTGTCAGGTTTCTTAAACCGAGTAGCCCTGTCCTCTGATGAGAGCAGTCAGGTCAGGTAGCTGCAGTTTTTTGCCCCCTATATCTGCAAACTTTGTTTATGCCACAGCATACACTGGGAAAGTGGCTGTGGGCTAACAAAGATGGCAATAACTGTAACTGCCCATCTGGCTGTCGGAATAACTTGTGCTTCTTTTTATAAATACTGAACAGAAAGTTGAAGTGACCAGTGACATATGAATTTCCTCATCAGTGTACACTTCATGCACACAAACTGTTCCAAATTGGTCTTGCCACATCACCACAAGTCTCTCTAGAATTCTTGTTCAGAATATGCATTCCATGAGGGTTTACATTCATACTGCACACCTTACGTGAGAGAGCATACTACTGTTTTGCAGTTTGGGCATGTATGTCACAGGAAAAGAAATTAACATTAGCTGGGTTAAAGACATGCTACTACAGGTTATAGAACTATAGCTAAACTGCCTTGCCATGGGGGGGGGAGCATGCTAGTCAATGTGTGAACAGTCTTCCTTGTCAGGACTAAGCTCTCGGTGAAATCCACAGAATTTGCACTCAATATGCCAGTAAAGAAAGAATAATTATTTATTGTCCAACACTGTAAACAGAAGATAAGTGCTTCAGGAAATTACAGGTAAGCCCTGCTAGTACTGAAGTTCAACAGTTCAACATTCCCTCCACTCTACATTTCTGACTGTTTAGCGAATATCTTTATATAGCTGTCCTACAGAACAGCTGGCTATTTGTACCTAACATCATTCTGCAAAGTTTACTGAATTATACTACAACTATTTCATACATGAACAACAGGTCTGTAATTGCCAGCATATGTACAATGAAAAGGGAGACACCATCATTTTTGAAGCCTTGATATTTCATCTGCTCCACGTCCGGCTCTCTGTTGTCCAGCCTGATGAAGATACTGAGGGGACTGAAAGCTACTTTATGCTTATTATTTTAGTGGCCTCATAAACACATCACCCACCCTTTCATCTGAAAAGGTAGTTCTTTGTACCCATTTGTTTCATTCACAAAGCGTAATTACTAATCAAATGTGTGAAGTGACCCTATATTAAATACAGGTCAAATGGGAAACTCCATTTGAAATACTGAAAACAACTCAGGAACATGGAAAAAAACTGCCTCCCACAATGGAAGCTAGCTTTTTCTAGCCATTATGGGTGCAGAGCAGTGATTCCCTACCTGGGTTCCCCAAATGTTCTTGGACTACAGCTCCCAGAAATCTTGGCCACCAGAGCTAGTAGTTAAGGCTTCTGGGAGGTTTAGTCTAAGAACATCTTGAGACCCGGGGTCGGGAACCACTGGCTCAGAGAGTCTCTCCTCTACTAAAGAATGAAAATGAAGAGGCTAAAAAATGAAGAAACCTGAAACTATGCTAATTTTTAAAAACTGAATTTTCCACATATAGGCTAAAATCCTGTTGCTTGGATGAGTAACTTGTACTAGAGTGTCCCTACTATACTATCAGGGATTTAATGAGCCAATTCCTCCATAAGTTCCATTGACTGAGAGGTACAAAATGCAGGGCATGAGTAAAGTGGTTAGATGAACGCTCTTCTCCCTCTCACAAAATACCAGAACAAGGGGACATCCACTCAAATTGAGGGTTGGGAGAGTGAGAACAGAAAAAAAGTTTTACCCAGCACATTGTTATTCTGTGGAACTCCCTGCTACAGGATGTGGTGATGGCATCTGGCCTGGATGCCTTCAAAAGAGGATTGGACAGATTCCTGGAGGAAAAGTCCATCACAGGTTACAAACCATGATGGAGATGTGTAATCTCCAGGCTTAAAACCAAGGTACTTCAAGGGCCAGATGCAGAGGAGTGGTATCAGGAGACAAATATCTAGTCCCATGCACTTTCAGATATATTTGGTTGTGCCACTGGACTAGATGGGCCTTTGTCCTAATCCAGCATGGCTCTTCTTATGTTATGTTCTTATGATTGAAATGGGCCTATTCTAGTTGCAACTTACTACAGTGGTACCTTGTATAAAGGAATTAATTTGTTCCAAATGAAATTATGTTAAGCAAATTTTCCTTTATACATATTTCCCATAGGAATGCATTAGAAACAGAGTAATTCCTAATTGCGGCCATTTTTATGTTGTACGGATTCGCCTCATAGACAATTCTGTTAAGCAAATTTCCCTTATCTCCAGAATTTTTTATGTTGTACAAATTTTATGTTATACAAACTGTTATACGAGGGTCCACTGTACATGAAACAAGTCACAACTAGATCGAAGAGGCCCCATTTGCAGCAATGGAACCAACAAAAAATTGATTCCTTTGATTCTGTGGGCCAACTCTAGTGAGACTTACCACCTTACCTAACAGGATTTCAGCCATCAAGTTTTTAAATGTTAGCAGAAAGCAACAGGGAATTACAGCATTTCAGTTTAGTCTGATAGACACATTTTGTTATGTGCATTAGAGTGTGAACTGTAGTTTTGTACCATGGACATCTTTACTCTAGACATACCTCTCCTTCAGCATATGCTGCAGAATAGTGGCAAAAGGATTATGTATTAGGCCAGTGTTGGTGAACCTATGGCACGGATGCCAAAGGTGGTACTCAGAGAGCCCTTTCTGTGGGCACCCGACACATTGCTTGTATATTCAGGTTAAATGGCTGTATTGGCACTCTGCTAAAAAATTCGTGATCTTTGAATCATAGTTTGGGCAGTCGGTCTCTAAAAAGTTCGCCATCACTGTATTAGGCTATGAGTTTAAACACTTCCACATCATAGAGATTGAGCGCTATGAGAAGGTCACGGCGAGTGCAGAGGTTATGAAATATGAGATCGAATTAAAGTAGAATTGAGGGATTATTCTTTAAAGTAGAAGAGAGCGTAAGTTGTCTGGCCATGAACATACCTTCCACCCCCTCTTTTAAAGCTATGTGCAAAAAAAAAAAGATGTCAAAGGAAGGAAAAGCACTATAACTGGCACAAGTTACTCTGAACTACAGCTCGAAAAATACACATATCAAATGTAAGCATGTGGTTTCAAATCAGTTGGGAAGGCACTCTTCACAAGTAGGTGAAATGTAGTGTTTCTGCCACAAATTCTTGGAACAACAGTAGTGTTCCAAATTGCCTGCCCAGCTGTTTCTCTTCAAAATTGATCTGTAACATCCTCTTCTAAGGTTTCAGCCTCCCAAATGGAAAATTATTTGAATGAACTATAGAGTTGAGGTTCTGGCTCTCCGAAGTACTGAATCTCCCTGTCTAAGTCGTTCCAGGCTTCCTCAGTCCCACCGTACCAGACAGGAATGTTCTGAGGAGAGAGATGAGGAAGGGCCTTTCTGGAAGTCGTTCTCTGGAGGTGGAACTCCATACCAAGGAAAACTAGACAGGTTTCCCCTTTCTTCTCCATCTACCAGCAGGCAAAGTTCTTCTCTTGAGGTAATCTTTGAACAACTGAATAGGCTACAGTACTAAGGAAAAAAAAGGTTTTCAATGACAAATATTATTTTCTTGTGATTTTTGTTCTAAATCAGGGCCCCTCAGCGTCCTGAATCCGGCCCCCGGGACCAATTGCAGACCCTCCCCCACCTACCCCTTGCTTCGTGAGCAAGCCAGCCTCCGCAGCTGCTTCTATTGCTGAGGCAGTTCAAAGTGGTGGGCTATGTCTCTTCCCCCACTCCCCCTCTTCTAAAGAAGAGAAGAGGAGGAAGAGGCACAGCAGAGGTATCCAGCGGCGGCACCTCAGGAAGCATTGCTGGGGCCCTGGAGACACACTGATCATGAGCTGATCGTGGGAGGGCTCCACCCACTTGCCCCTCCCTTCCCTCTTTTTCCCATGTTGGTCTTTTTTTGGGGGGGCTGTGGACCGGCCCCCAGTGGTGTCTGGGGGTGGTGGACCGGCCCGCTGTTTGAAAACTTTGAGGATCCCTGTTCTAAATCATCAGTAAATGTTCTATTATATCAATCCATTTCAGCTTCCAGGCTGTAACTCCTTAGCTGAATCTGTTTCTTAACCATTCCGTAAGCTGCTTTAGGTCCCTGTATGAAGATAGAGGCTATAAGCAACATAACGTTTAAAAGAAATAAATAATAATCCTTACAGCAACATCTGCTGAGAAAACATTTCCTCAAACTTCACACAGCAGGGAGATCAGGCTTCCCTTTCATTTCTACGAACCTATCCATGTAGTCTAATTTTTACGATCCACTGCCATCTGCTAATTAAGTCTAAGGGTGTGGGAGGTGCATCAACAGCTGTGCAAATAAGACCCACTTTTATTAAAAGGTTCCTACCTTCAGGCTTCCTAGTTCTAAAAATCTGGCTTATTTAAAACGACCCATACAGTTACATAAAATGTACTTGACTGGAATCTAAACATAAATACATATTGGAAACAAAGGCTGCCTGGAGGAAAGCATATTGCATATTGTTTCTGTAGGTATAGCAGTGATTTTATTGCATCAAAAAACACGTGTCAAGAGAGACATCTTGTGGGGATTTTTATCATTACAAAAGTGATTTAAATGCTGGGTTAGGTTGCAAAAAAGGGAGTTAAACTGTAAAACACATTTAATCTTTAAAATTGCAGTAGCACACGTGCAAAATAAGTCAGCTTGTCTGTCCATTCCGTTGTGTCTACCTTTTGGTCATTTTGTGGATCGATACTGCCTTTCTATCCCTTAAAGCTTCTTCTAGATCCATCAAAGTTTTTCCAGTGTCCATTCTGATGGTATCATGCCAGCGAGTCCTTGGGCAGCTCCTTTTTCTTTTTGCCACTGACAAATGCCAGCATTATTGTCTTTTTGAATTGGCTCACATAACATGACTGAAATACTGTATGTCTGTTTTTTGTTTGGTGATCTTGGCTTCCAGAGATATGTTGGAATGACTCCATCTATGAATTCCTTGTTGGTCATCCTGGCTGTTCATGGGATGTGTAGTAATCGTCTCCAGCATCACAATTCAAATGCCTCTATATTTTTATATCTTACCTGTCTTCCTCAAAGTCCAAGTTGCACGACCATATGAAGCGATTGGAAGTATGAATGAATTAACTAGTATGGATTTGATTGAGGGGCTGTCTTTATTCTTCCAGATGTTATTCATACTGATCATTGCTATTCTTCCAAGTGATGTACCTCTTCTGATGTCTAGGCTGCAGTCACCATTTTGATTAATTTTAGAGCCAAGGAAATTAAACTCCTTTACTGCTTCAATTACCTCATTGTTGATATAAACATTGACGTGCATGTTCTCTGCCGTTGTCGTTTTTCTTCTTCTTCATAGTATTGAGGCACAATCCAAGATTTCCAGTTTCACTTTTGACTATAAGGATTAGCTATTCTCGATCTTCCTTACTTTCTGCCAGCAGTGTTGTATCATCTGCATAGCAAAGGTTTTTAATGTTCCTACTGCCAATGTTTATCCCAATGGCAGATTCTTCCAGATGTGCTTTTCTCATAACCACTTTTGCATACATGTAAAGTAATGAAGGAGATAGAATACCACCCTGACAAGTGTCTATCTAACACTTGAAGGGATAAATGTTATCCGTTCTCTCTAAACCTGTTTAACCTTATTGTCCCATTCAATACATTGATGTATCTTTTTCATGCTCCTATATATTTAACTTCCCCTTCCTCACAATATTGGCTACAATCCAAAGCAATGTATTAAGTCTACAGGAATCAAGCTAAAATGTTAATTAAATGAGTGCAATTCTCAAAATGGATAGTGGCCCTTATGGTCTTGGGCCATGCTAGACCATAAAGTTCCCTTGTGCTCTCCAAGGAGTCTGGGGGAGGGGAAAATTTTTGCCATGTTTTGAAGGCTCCTCAGCACCACACGTCCCCCCCAAATTATTTTCAATGTAAAAAACAAACAAACTGGCTACTAGAGGGGAAAAAACAGGATATTTTTCAAAGAAAATCTCATGTCTTTGAAAAACCAAAAGCAAAGGGGGCTGCTGGGAAGGGGTGGTGGCCCCAGACCTCTGTAGCCCCCTCAGTTTATATCCTGCCTCTGTTTCAAAAAGGATCAACAAAGTGACTCACAACACTTGAAAAGAAATACAACTTTTAAAAGACTAAAAGCTATAATGTTCACAAAAGAACTGAAATTTTAAAATGCAGGAATCATGCACAAGCTAAAATCCCCACCCTGCCTCTGCAACCAGCCAATTAAAACAAAGCCTGTCTGCCTAAATAAAAACGGCCAGTGGAAGAACAACAGGTCAGTAGAAGGAAGAGGTACCTGGTCTTTGTCAAGAGTTTCCCAGTACCATTGAGAAGACCCCATGTTAGTCTCTCATCCTGCTCCCCAGCAATGAAGACTAGGAACGGGCACGAAATGGAAAAATAGTGTTTCATTTCTAGAGTAGTTTCATTCCGTTTTGTTACAAAACAAATTTTATAGTTTTATGAAATAAAACGAAACAAAACAAAACACTATGCTCCCCTGGATATAACTGGAATAGGAAGAAGATTGGGTGAGCAACAGCAATGGCATTGCTTCCCAATAATTCCAATTAGAAAGATTTTTTACAAGGAGCACCTCCTTTGGAGGTTCATAACTCAGCACCCTGAACCCCAAACCTTTCCAAATTTCAAGGGGTTCCCCAAAATCGTTTGCAGAAGTTACCCCTGCCATTCGCATGCCTCGGATGAGTAATTTTCCATTGCATATTTTTAATAAATGCTCCCCTGCCATTTCCTCTAAAACGAATTGTTTCATTTTAGAGTGGGGAATGGCGTTTCATTTCAAAACATTTTGTAACCTTACAACATGACAAAACAGTGTGTCGTTTTCATAAAGAAGCCCAACACACTGGGGGAGCGGGAATACAGCCCTATATGGTCTGTATATTTTAAAGAGCAATCAAGCTTAAAAGTGTAACAAGAGAATGAAAATACTTAACAAGCTTCCTATTACAGTGGTACCTTGTATAAAGGAATTAATTCGTTCCAAATGAAATTATGTTAAGTAAATATTCCTTTATACAAATTCCCATAGGAATGCATTGAAAACAGAGTAATCCTATTTTTATGTTGTACGGATTCTCCCCATAGGCAATTATGTTAAGCAAATTCCCCCTATCTCTGGAATTTTTATGTTGTACAAATTTTATGTTATACAAGCTGTTTGTTATACAAGGGTCTACTGTATTTGTCTGTTCTTTCATTAGTTAATTATGTTTAATAAATTTGAACAAGGACACTGACCAATGATTCTTAATATACATTCATACAAATTCCCAGTAAATGTAATTAAACATAGTGTAATGTAAGGCACAACAATCTTTTTGTCATCACCCTTACTTATTCCTATGAGCCATATTTGCCCATTACGTTCAACCATATATAAAGCCAGATTCCATTAATATTATTCTACAACTAGATGACAATACACAGAGGCCTGTTCTCCGTTGAAAAAGAACAATCTGTCAGCCATTGTTAGGATTCTGGGTCCAAATAATACCATAAGCAAGCACAGCAACCCCACTCTTCTGCATGATTCAGACAATACATCATAAATGCTGTAGTAATTCCAGGGTGCGATCGAATGCATTTCAGTTGCACCAAAAGAATAAAAGAATCCCTGTACCTTCACAGAACCCTGTATACCCCATAATATACACAAGGGATCTACTAAGATTAAGATGTAATGCTGCAGAAACGATGCACAGTGAAAAGCACCCAAGAAATGAACATACACTGCAAAGCTCAGTACTCTGCTTTGGACTTCATTTAAGTCATATAAAAAGGGTTACTATTTAACCAGGAATGCAGTCCACTGCATGCTTACCCTGGGGTAAGACTTACTCATCTTCAAACTCAAAAAAGGAGATCAATTAGTCTCTTCACTGGAGACTCAAAATACAATACCCATCCAGTATAATTTAAGAACAGACTAACCAGGAAGACAAATACACGGAAGCCATCCAGTGCAAGACAGACCCAGGAGAGAAAATGACCAAACACTACTAGTTGTCACTTTCAGCCCACAACTGACACCACTCACACCCACCATAAACAAACCTCACTCCATTATTCACAAGAACGTTTTACTCTCTCATGTCCTTGTTGGGCATGAGAACTTCCTTTTAGGCAATCCCTTAATTTCAAGCAACCTGTGACACACAAGAGACCAACACTGATACAAAGATGGGATCTCTGTTGTTGTTCAGTCGCATCCAACTCTTTGTGACCTCATGGACTAGAGTACGCCAGGCCACCCGGAGTTTGGTCAAATCTACCCTGCTGCAAATAACATGCCAGTTCAGTCCTCACAATGACAGGTCCCAACGACGTCACATACAACACCAGGGGAAAATTTTCTTGTTCTCCTTTTAATGTGATCTGCACAAATATACCAGGAAAAGGATCCTGTTCCAGCAAAGCTATTCTTATGTTCTTATGTACAGTGAACCCTCATATAACAAAACCTCATATAACCCTAACCCTAACCCTAACCCTCTTTTTACTTCAATGGAACTACGAAGATACCAAGAAAGGCCCTCCCTCTCCACAAACCAAGAAGAAGGCACACAGAGTCTCAACACCAGCAGGACTGCACCCACTGGTAATATTCCTTTTCTTTAATGTGGTTCCCAATTGGCTATACCTAATGGGTTTACTAAATTTTACCCCAGTCCCCAAGTGGAGCACCTGGGTTTTCTGCATCAACCATTCCCCACCCCCACCACCCCCAGCGAAACAGGGACTTGTACGTCTCAGAAAGCCAAATGGAGAGGAGATGTGAGTGGGTTTGCAGGACCTATGTCCCTTTATTTGAAGGGCTGCGGTGTGAAACTCCCTTTGACTTCCGATGCAGCTTTACAACAGCCCTACCGCTTTCTGCCTCATTGAAGACAAGCGTGCCTGGTGAAAATCATCTTGCCAAGAACTTTTACATCTAAGAACAATTTTCTGGCAAACCTCATCTTTTGCCATGTTTGGACATTTATTTAATTTATTTATTTATTTATTTTTACAACTGATATGCCGCCCACTACCCAAAGGTCTCTGGTACATGCTTTGTACGAAAACTTGCAATGATTTTTTTTTTAAATTGGTGGCCTATCCGTATAGGCAATCTTGATGAAAAGCAAGGCTCCAGATGCTCTGAAGGTGTTACCTTAGCTGTGGCTGAAAGAGAACTAAGGATACATGGCAGGAGTGGAGCAGGGTAAGTGGAACAGGATGAAATAATAGCTACAAATTGGAAATCCAAACATGAACTATATTTAGATGAATGGTATAATGAATTATGGAATATTGCTTTAAACAATAAATTGATCTGTACTTTAAAGATTTAAAAGGAGGGTTAAAAAGAGATATTTTTAATGAGATTTGGGGTAGATTTATTGTTTATGTGCTTTTAAGAGATAAGGGTAAAGCTTCCGCGCAACAATCAATTCTGCTCTGGAGAGGAGGATAATGAGTGAAAATAGGAAGAATAGTTCTGCTGGTGAAGGGGTGCACTGTTGCTGATGCTTTGTTTTCTTTGTAATCTGTATTCTGAAATTTTCTTTATAAATACATGATGTCTTTCCAGAAAGAGGCAAAGTCTTTTCTGTTCAGGCAAGCTTTCCCCGAATGATGGACTACCTATTATGTGTCTTTCACATGAATCTATAGGATCACATAGACTTTGTGTTTATAACCACTTGCAACCTTGTGTGATTACACTGACATTATGTTTTCAATGTTAGTTCCATCACTCAAACTTTACATGGAATTTTACTCTCCTTTTAACTGCTCACATTCTCCTGTAGCTTTAATGTAATGTTGTCTTTTAATGCCGTAAGATGTTCCTCAATTCCCTGTTCTCAATCAATCCTTGAACGTGTCTTAATTGTACTGAACTGCATATTCTCCCTCATTACTGTAAGCCGCCTTGGGTCCGTTTCCAAGGACAACGGCGGGGTAAAAATACTCTAAAATATATAAATAAAAATAATTTTAAAAATAAAAAAGAAGTAGTGGAACAACATGCATTAATAGATTTGTAGGATCTCGACTGTTCCAGATATGATTGCATAGTCACCGAACGGACCCATTGGTGTGAACCACAGAGACTACAAAGAAGTACCATCAAGTAACCAAAATGCTGTCCTTCAACACTACATTTCAAATTCCAGACAGCTGTGTCCATGTATTATTATGTCCTGTCAAGACCATGCAGCTTTTTGTGCTGCTCATTTCAAGCCAATACTATTTATTGGAAGTTGTACATTACCACATGTACATGATATTTCCTCTATCAATTTTCACTCTTTCATTTAGTGTAATCAAATCCCCTGTTCACAACGTCATGTTTCTCAAGAAATATTTCAAAAGAAAGAGGGCCAGCAAAAAAGAATAATAGCCTAGAGCTTTTTTTTAAAAAACCAAAGTTAACATTTGCTGTTTCACGGGGTATTTAAATACACACACACACACACACACACACACACACACACACACAC
>JAHTLZ010004000.1:0-26009 GCA_023846285.1 Phrynocephalus versicolor
CTTGGTACCACTGTTGAATGTGACTCTTGGGGATCAGTCAAGGCGATCTTATTTTCCATACAATTTAGTGAAGAGAAAATGACTTAGATTTTGTGTTTCGGGGAGGGAGGAAGAGAGATGTGCAAAAAAAGAGAGGGGGCATACCTATTAATATATTAATGCTCTTCATGTTTTATCATGGCTGAGGCCCAGATGGCATAATTTACTGATTTATTCGAAGTCATTTAATGTAGAGGTCAGGGCTGCCCCATTCCTGCTGTCTTTCTGGAAACAGGCAAAAACATTTCTCTTCAGGCAAGCTTTCCCTGAATGGAAACCTATTATGTGTCTTTTATATGAATCTACAGGATAACATAGACTTTGTGTTTATAACTGCTTATAACCTTACGTGTTTACATTGACACTATGTTTTCAATGTTAGTTTCCATCACTCATAACTTTATATGGAACATTACCCCCCTTTAACTGCTTTCATTCTCTTGTAGCTTTAATGCAATGTTGTCTATTAATTTTTAAAGATGTCCCTCAATTCCTTATTCTCAATACTTGAAGATATCTTAATTGTAAGGTAAAGGTAAAGGTCCCCCACACACATGCATGCTAGTTGTGTCTGACTCTAGGCCCCCCAATTTAGAGAGCTTTGGGGTTCAGTGGGATGAGTTATTCAACTTCAAAATGGGTCCCCCAGGAAAAAAATCATTTGTAATTACAAAGTTATGTAGTTACTCAAAAATAGTTATCCCAGGCATCTAGCAGCAGGGAAATTACAGTGGAGCTTCCTCAAGCTCTTTTCTGTAAGCCCCCAAATGTGGAGAGTGTTGGGGGGTCAAGTTATTCTACTCCAAAGTTGGTTCCCTAGGAATCCATTTGTAATTGGAAAAGTGCTTTTTTAATTTTTTTAAGGATTAACCTCTCCTTAAAAAGACTGAACGTCTCCTATTCCAGACCACTGTTATTTACTGACATCAAATACTGCAATGTTTAAACATTCTATTTCTTTCTTAACAGATTCATATTTACCTTGATTCACACTTCTCACATTCTAATTGTTTGTCCTATGCAGAATCACACATTCCTTTCAGCTCTTTACATGTCAGCCACTAGATCTCCTTTTGGCTCGGGTCTAGTTGCAACCTTAACAACAGCACTATTTGTGCTTGCTTGTTTCTTTTCTCCAATAGTTGACTGAGTGCCTTCTGATCTAAGAGTTTCATGTTCCTGCAGTATCTCTTGTTTCATTTTGAACTTTCTCACCATAGGATTTTCAAGCTAAGAAAAGTTGAGCAATAGTTTATCATTGCCTTCTTCTGCACAGTAATATTACAACGTCTTGAGTTCCACAATTGCAAATCACATTGTCCAGGCTCAAAGCTCTTCTCATTGATTTAACAATATGTGATCAGCTTTGAATTGCGAGCTAACCCTAAGTATTACAGTTGTTTTTGGAAGAAAAATTCCACATGGCAAGACTGGTGCCATGAGTCTGGGCCATTTGCTGAAAACAATAACATGAAACAAATAATACAATCCAAATCATCTATGCAAATGACTAGACCAAGTATCTTTCTGGGCCCATCCTGTCACAACGTTCTGTGTGCTGGCTTTCCTGTGTTATTTATGCAGCATCAGGTATATCAAAGAAAGCAGTTATAGAAGTCAAGAAAGCTGTCTTCCTTTCAGTGAAGTTTTGTGGAAAAGATCTGCAAATTTGAAATGAATATACTATTAGTGGGGCATCTAGTGCAAAAGGGGATGACACAGGGCTCAGCATTTTCATTTTTCTCTCTGCTCTGCTGAATACTGTATTACGTGAGTCTGGCAAATGTACACACGAGAAGATCAAAGCAAAGCTTTTGTTACTTCTTTTTTTGGTTCGGGGTACTTATGTTAATCCTCCTTAAACTCAAGTGGTCAGAGATTTGAGAGATTTTTTGAAACACAAAACCGATTCTAACCTTGAGATGGATTAGGGTTTTTCTGCATGACACAGAACTGTCACATAAGACTAACAAGTATGCAGAGGCCAGCCTAACTGACAAATGGGATTTATCTCTTTGGAGAAAATGTGTGGATAAGTTTGGTTTAAAAGAAGAGAACCCTCCCCTGATGAACTTGTAGTTTAAATCCTCTGCAAGGTTAATGTTTATGGGTTTTGTGTTTCTTTCCCGACAGCTTTCTTTCCCCATACAGTAAACATATAATATTTAGTGATAATAGCTCCTCTGCAAATGATTAAATAAATAAACCATAAACACAAAAATAGCACAAAATGAAGCCTGACTTATTTTATTTGGAAGAAACTAGATTTACTTCTAGTTTCACAGAATTTTGCATGCAAGCATCACTAAACCAAAATAATACAATCCAGTCCTACTCAAGTTAACTTTGCAGCAAATTTCACTGAATTCAATTTAAACCTACTCCCAATTGCATATTTGTTTGCCTCTGAACAGCCTATGAAAATATGCAGAACATTGTAGCTGTGATAGTTTCAAAGTGTTCTTTTAAGGTGTTGTACCCTGAATTGCTACATCTCAGTGGCTTGGGAGTTTGATTCCCCACTGGGGCCCCTTGGGAGGGACTGGACCTCATGATTCATAGGATCCCTTCCAGCTCTGCAGTTCAAAGGTTACTATTGTTATTATATAATGGACACTAGAGATGGGCACGAAACGAACATTTTTTCGTTTCCGTTATTCGTTTGGCATTTTGTTATGTAATGAAACGACAAACAAAAATTGTGATGAAAATGGAACGAAACGAACAGAATCATGAAAATTGTGTTCGTTACGTTTCGTTTTCGTTAATGTTGACAAGCAATGAAATGAGCTGTTTTAAATGTTAAAAAACGCCCTGGGCATCCATAAAAATGCAGCGATAATTCTTTATACTATCTGATAATACCTATCAGGGGGTGTTGGGGTCCTTAAAATGTGCATTTATGTCTTTTCTCAGATCGATGTATTTTTTTCCCTTTAAGGGGAGTTAGGGGACATCGACCCAAAATGGCTCCCAGATGCCTAATATTGATTTCTTGGGTATTAAAACGCCCTGGACATCCATAAAAATGCAGCGATAATGCAATAATTATTTGTTTTTGTCTTCTCCGATCGCGATGTATTTTTCTTTTCCGTTTAAGGATGCCAAAATGGATGTCGCCACTCCATCCACAACATGGAGGCAAGCCATGTGATGGGATCATGTAAATTCTTGGACAACTTCAACCAATAGCATGCCTAGGTTGCAGACGACTGGGCGGGTCTGGCAGCCACAGAGGGCATAAAAAGCTCTGGCAGCCTCCGCCCTCCTTGCAGTCTCCGGTGGGAGTTAGGGTGGGATTGCTGTCTCTGCGACTCTAGCTTCAGTCCTGCAGCCTCCCTGTGTGCATGTGTGCGTACCTCTCGGTGAGTACCCTCCCCTGCCCCGCAGTGAAGTCACTCTGCGGCTGCCTTGCACCCTGGGCAACACCCGCCGCTGCCTTTGCAGCCTCCCTGTGAACCTAGTCTATACTGTGTCTCTGCCAGCATCAATTTTTTTTAGTGTTTTCCTTCTGGTATGGGGCGTTGGGGGGCGCCCACGCACGGAAATGCTTTAAAAAAATTGCACAAAAAGCGGGTAGAAACAAAAAACCAAAAAACCCAAAATTTTTCCAAAAAAATCATGAAAAACAGAAACGAACCGAAACGGACCTCTCAACAACAAACGACAAACAAAACACAATTTTTTAAAATTCGTGCCCATCTCTAATGGACACATTTGAATTGCCGAAAAGACCCCAAACAGTGGCAAATGCATGCAGATCCAGAGCAATGGTCACTGAATATTGTATTAAAGCAAAAATATGATGAAGTTAGAATAATATGACATGTTTATTAATATGATTATATTCTTTTAATTTCACAAGACTGAGTCAGCCTCAAGTCCACTACCTGATTCTGGAATCAAACTCAGGTCATGAGTAGAGCCTGCACCGCAGTGCTGCAGTTTAGCCATTGTGCCACAAGAAGGGAATGGTAAATTATTTTATTTTATTTATTAAATCCATTGTTATCTTGCCTTTCTCTTTAAAAATGACTCAAGGAAGCAATTACGTCAGAGTACTCTCTCCCTAGAAAACTCTGGCAAGGGTTGCCATAAACCAGCATTGATGATGACACAGGTTGGTAATGATATGACAGAAAAGTGCAATATGGTCTGCTCCATAATAGGATGGTAGTGCCTCATGAAATTATCCAGTGCAAATAACAAAGAATTTTGTTTCAGATTGTCAACCAGCTGGCCCGCGGGCCAGGTCTGCACATTTTTTAAAACTTATCGCACGGGGCGGGGCAGCACAGTTTTTAAAATTATTACAGTGGACCCTTGTATATTAAACAGCTTGTATAACATAAAATTTTTACAACATAAAAAATTCTGGAGATAGGGGAAATCTGCTTAACATAATCATCTATGGGGAGAATCTGTACAACATAAAAATGGGATCACTCCGTTTTCAATGCATTCCTATGGGGAATTTGTATAAAGGAAAATTTGCTTAACATAATTTCATTTGGAACGAATTAATTCCTTTATACAAGGTACCACTGTATATTTTTTACCTATCATGCTGACCATCTGGCCTGTGGGCCAGGCCTGTGCATTTTTTAAAATTACCTATTGCGCAGGCAGGGTCAGCGTGGTTTTATTTTTTTTTTTTTTATTTTACCAATTGCACCAACCATTTTTTATTTGTTTACCTATCGCAGGCTAGGTCAGCACTTTTTTAAAAAAAATTATCCACCCACCCAATTGTGCCTGATCCAGTGAGGGAAAGGGTGGGCTTTTAAAACTTTTTCCCCACTGAAGCCTGATCGGTGGTGGCTTTGACAGGGGGGGAAAGCCTGTGGTTTCCCCCCTAGGGTTACAGTTAACCCTAACCCTAACCCAACCCCCCAATGCATTCCTATGGGAAAACAAAAAAAAATGAATTAAACGCACATTTCAATTTCATTTCATTTCGTTTTTCTTTGATGGGTCTCTTCGTTATTCATTTCATTCCATAATGAAACGAATAATGAACAACAAAATGAATTAAAAATTCATTTCATCCCCATCTCTAATATTCAGGATGGAAAAATTTGAAGTTTACTACAGATGACATTGATTCCATAAATAATGTTATATAGGGAAACCATACAGTGTTACCTTGGTTTACAAGCATAATTAATTCTGGAATCATGCCTGCAAACCAAAATGCTCATATATCAAAGCAAATTTCCACATAGGAAATAATGGAAACTCAACTGATTCATTCTGGGGACCCCGTTTCCATCATTTCCATCATCAAATCTGCTTTGATATATGGGAGTTGGTAGCTGCAGCAGCCAGGATCTGGCAGCCAGAGTCTGTGGCGAGGGCCAGAGGCCACCGCCAGGCACCACCAGATATGCAGCTAGGCCAGCACCAAGCCTTCAATGGGTTTGCAAGACATTGCTTGCAATGCAAAACAAATTGTATTTAAAATTTTGCTCGTTTTGTGAAATAGTCATAAACCAAGGTACTCATAAACTGACGTACCACTGTATTCTAAGAATATCTGTGAAGATTCTCAGTCATCCAAGTGAGGTTATCCGGAAGTTTAGTCATGACTTTTCTTGTGAAAGCATGAAATGTTTCACTCCTCATCCAAGTATTCATTAGTCTGAGAAAAGTTGGTGTGTATTGAAAATCCCTCTCTCAACAACGGTGGGGGGTGCAGGGACAGCCTGTCTCCCTTTTATTATGTGGCCCTTTCATTGATCCCCAGACGAATCAAAAGCACTTCACATCTCCTCCAGGAAGGCCACAGCTAATGACCCATACTTAATGGGTGCTGGGATGTGTTGAATAGGTGGGACTTTCATGCACCCCAGGCTGTCATCCACCTAATGAGCCTATTTATGTCACTGACCACCTTATGAGCCTATTCAGACCAGAGTGATGTGAAACAAAGGTAAACTATAAATTGGAAGCCTTGCACCAATTTACCTCAGACTGATGAAGCTACTTGGATGAGTAGCAAAATGTTACAATCTCACAAGGAAAGAAGTTCAGCTGCCACACATTCTAAGAATTTAAGTTAAGGTCCAAAGAGAGTTCTGGTAAAAGCAGAATTTTGTTTTGAATTGCCTGACTTTGTGAAAACAGAACAATAAGTCTCCCCATATTGCCGGCAGACATCTCAAAATCCATATAATTCTTGTTACATAAGTGCTCTTTGGTTTTCAGCACCATAGCAACGAGCATTTGGCACTGGGTATTTTCACGCCACCTTTATTTTATTATATGTTAACTCGCCTATATCAAAGTTTCTCATTTGCAATTTTATCGAGCAGCATAACTCAAATGAAAAGCATGTTGTATTGCAGCCCTCCAACTAAACAAACACAAAAGGTCATCTAATTCTTCATATAGTCTCAATTTTTTTGTGTAGCTTAAATCTCCATGATGAAGTATGATTTTGACAAACAATGCATATACAATGAAATCAAAGCGCCTTTAACCGTAGCAAGCCATTAATACTATTTGAATGCATAAGTGACACTGCAAATGGAATGTGATAAACTAAGGGAAAAAGAGCATAGTTTTCCTCTGAGGAGGTAGAAGGAGTTTGAAAACCCTACCTGTTCTAAAAGAACAGATAATAAATTCCCTTGTGTAAGGATATTTTTTATTATTATTACCACAAAGTCATGTGCGAATGGCTCTGGAATTCTACATGTTCTATGTGGGCAGAAAAATTAGCAGTGGTAATTTTCACCATATTACTTCATTGCAGGATAATTTCTCAAAGAGTTATGTTGGGCTAGATCGTACAAATGGCGATAGCACAACCCTTTCCCTACAAGTATGGGTGAGGTGTAATTTCATTTCATTTTGTTTGCTTTTTAATAAGATGTCATCAACATTAACAAATTCCTTCATAAACGTGAGAGAATGTGACAAGATGACAGAATGAACTTGTCACTGTAGAACCTTGAATGCAAGAAGGGACAGAACTGCCATTCAATCATCCAATAATGAGTTTTTAGATCTTAAAAGGGTGGGGTTGAATCCCTGTGTATTCAGCCATGCATGTAGTGATGAACTAGCAACACTACTTTTTTCCATTAAGAAGATCTTTGTCATTAAAAGTAGATACAACATGATCATCTCTGTACTGGGCATAGAGGCATATAGTATTTCTAAAGCACCCCTCAGAATCCATGGTTTTAAATATTTCACATTTATAAACATGCACAAAAATTTTTCTCCCAAATTATTAGACTTCAAGAAAGGATCAAAAATAAATAAGTAAAGCTGTGCCACCTCACTGTGAGGTGAACTTGTTTTATGCATTATTTAGTAGCATCTATGGATAAATCTGAGATTGAATAGATAGGCTATATCTTTTGTATTAAAAAGATGTAAGTAAAGATAGATAGAATACGGTTGAGACAGTAAGGAAACTAAGTATGAAAGTGTGTTCTTCTAAGTCAGGAAAGGAGATATGAATTACATTGGGCTGAAATGTTGGGGAAATTGTGATTGAATTGGTAACACAGCAAAAGACAAGCAACATATTTGTTTTATTTCGTTCAGTGTAGAAAATAAATAAATAAAGGTTTTTTTAAAAAAAAATCAGAAATTTGCCCCAGTCAAATTTAATAGATACAGTTACATCCAGTTGGAAATCATCAGATTTATCCATAGATGTTTAATTCTTCAAGTAGCTAAACAATTTAGGAAACATTTTAGCTAACTATATATATTATAAATGTCATCCACCGTATATTTACCTATTCTTCTAAAAAAATACCTAATTTCAAAAGCCTTCCCTAACTCAAGTTAGTACTTTATGTACTATAATAAAAGAGCTACCTCTTGGTCTACAGATTTCATTTAATGCATACAACAAGTTATTATCTGTACCTAACTACCACAATTCTTTTAAGGATCTAACAAATTAACATTTATTTATATTTCATTTTGGTCTTCACATTTCTGTTTTCCGTTTTCCATATCATGCCAATCAATTAGTAGCTTTAGACAATCAAAATATAGACATAAACTTTTTAATGTCATCAATTCACTAAGCCAGAAATTCCCTTTCTGAATTTTCTCTGTTATCTTCGTAAGATGTTATTTTATCTTTATAGCAAGCTTAACAGTTGCTCTGCTGCTGAAAAGATCCGAAGCTCTTCTCTCTTCTGTATGCATATTGAGTAAAGCAGATGCATTTATCTTGCTTCATGAACTGGGTTTATCCAAAGATTTATCCTGCACCGATCTTGTTGTATTCGTCTGCAGATTAAAATCAGATCCCTATTCTGGCTCTATCTCCTGATCAAGACTAATTTCAGCTTTTCTCACAAGTTCATCCTGCACAATTCTTGTTGCAGTTATCTGTAGACTAAACTCAGCTCTCTGTTCTGCCTCTGTCCCAATCAGGATTAAAAATCTCTGTATCTTCAGAGGTTGGGTCTGTCTGTGATTTATACTTGTCTATTTTTTTATTTTTTTTGTAATCCATATAGGATAATATTGGCAAACTCTTCACCTGATAAGATTTCCCAGCTCATTGTAGTCTTAAAGTTCAGAATAAAGAGTTAATATTGCTTTTAATTGTAGTTTCTGCCACTCAGTTTCTACAAGCGAGGGGTATAGAGGGAAGTGACTGGATTGAAGAAAGGAAGAGCAAAAGAGGTGGGGAACAGAGATTCTCCAGCAATTATTTACAAAACATGGTGTCCATCCAAGGTCAAATAAACATTCCTTTGAAAAACAGCTTTCCCAGCACTGCCCTTGAACTGTGTCTTTAAATCCACCACATATAGAAAGCAAAAAACAAAAAGAAGTTTCCTCAAGAGTTTTTTCTCTCTACAATCCCAAAAGAGCAATAGGCAGAAAGGGAAATTCATAAAATAAATGTGAGAAAGATCACTTCTTCAGATATGTGCGTGTCTTTCAAAACATTCACACTCCTTTGCCAAATGCTGCTTCCATAAAAGGGGAGGTTGGTGCTTGTTTGAAGAAAAGATTCCAAATAACCAAGGAGAAGCGTCACACAGAAAGATAGAGGGATAAAAGCAGTTTTACTCACAACACACCAAATATGTATAGCTTTCTACAATACTCCGGTACCAACAGCTCTTGCACTCACCAGTTAATGGCATCAGTTTTCCTCCAGTGGGAGATAAGGAATTTTCCTGCTTCCACGGAAGTTCACCGCCATTCCCTTCATGGCCTTCAGGCACTGCCTTTTTTTTTTTGTTTCCTCTCCAAGGAAACTTACCCTTCTTAGGGTCCCTTTTATCTGGAGGAACTCAATTTGATAAGCTGCGGCACTTATCAAGTTGTCTCATGGCGGTGTAACCGGAACTCTCAAATTTCTGATAATTTTTGTAAAGTTTGTTTTTAAGAAGAATATCCACCAAATTGCAAATTTCTTCAAACATTTGTTGGGAAAGACTTGAGATATTAAAAAAATGCAATTGCAAATTTCTTCAAACATTTTTGGGAAAATACTTGAGATATTAAAAAAAATGTGCTGGAGAAAAAGGAAGAGGCAGATTTATTCAACATTGTGCTGGCAGCCTGGCCACAATTTTGAATGCTTGACAATGGGGATGTGATGAGTAAGGCTTACAATACTTAAACTTTAAAAACCACAAATTGAACAGAGTTTGAATGCAATGTGTTCCTTTAAAAAAACATTTCTTTAAAATAATTGGCTGAGGTGAATCGAATGTCTCTTTTTGATTTTGACATCAAATGTCCTGAAAGTTCTAGAGGTTGTTTGGATATCAGGCAGTAATTTTAGGTATAAAATAAAATAAAATAACCAAAATGTGTTTTAAAAATCAAATTAGTTGTGATGTTTGCATTGTACTTTTTATGCACCTGTATTTTGGACTGAAATCTGACTTTGCCTGAAACGTGAATTTACTTTTCATATATTTTTAAGCATTTGTGCCTATAGTTTTCATTAGGTGAAAGACTTTTGGATGTTCTCATTGAGAATGTGAAACTTAGAAGCAATATAGATAAATATAATTTATAAATCTAGACTGGCTCATGTTGGCTGTACTTATTGGAACAATGAAAAGGCATATCTTGATATCCAGATGAATTTTGATATGATTGAAAATTGTCTGCATTCATTCTGGAATTAATCCTTTTTCTGAAATAAATGCCAGATGTAATAGACTCTGGGCAAGCATCAGACTTTCTGACCTTTCCCTTTGGGGAGAAAGGCAGCATAAAAATAAAGTAGTAGTAGTAGTAGTAGTAGTAGTAGTAGTAGTAGTAGTAGTAGCAGTAGTACTGTGTTATATAGGTCAGTGTGTGTGCACATACCTTGTAATGTCATTTTAAGGATTTTTCCTAGATTCCATTTTGTTGATCAAGAATTTGAAAGCCAAGAAAGATCTTATTGCTTTATAAACACATATTTCCAAATGCAAGGCCTCTGGTAATGCTTCCTATTATCTCTAGTGTCTGTAGATGAATTTTCTTCACATTAGTCTTTTCCCCTGCTCAATTCTATAAAACTTAGCTGCAGATACAATTTTTAGTTTACCTAAAAGCAAAGAAAACCATTTGCAGTCAGGCCACTTTACTTAAATCATGATTATGATGACGGCTAAAATCCTATTACTCCTGCTTTCATATAGTGTTTCCACTGGGGACTTAAGCTCATAAAATATTGTTAATCAATACATCCAAAACAGGACTTCATCTACTTATCATACAAACTGTTTCCATAAACATCAGCAAAAGGGCTTTCCTCACAAAGCATCAGTGTCAACAATCAGCTCCAGCAGAATAGACTGAAGTCAGGTATGGATAAGCATGGGAGCGTCATGACCTACACCCAGAACTGCATTTGCTATGGCTTGTGGTCCATATCCCATATATACCCTCTGAACTGGCTGTCTGGAGCAGACTTCAAGTCAATTCATACATTATCAATTAGCTCTGATAGGCACTAACAAACGCTCATGAGACTCAAGTGAACGGCATAACGCTGGAGAAGCAAATTCACAGATGATGCAAGAGCAGCCTCTTTAATTGTGGTGCACTGGTGGCGATGCACAGACGCCACTGCTACAGGTTCCATGGAAAAAAACATCTTAGTGTTCCTTGCTCCTGGGAATAAATTATTGTACTTCAACAAGTAGTTATGTATATGGAAGCAATTCACAAGTGCCAATCATCTATTTGGGGAGAAATGGATGAGGAAAGACACTCTATCAACAAGCTTTCTGCTGCTGTCTTCATATCATGAGTTCTGCAAAATATTAGAAAGGGAACATGAAGAATGGGTGGGAACTGCATCAACTAACCAAACTTTCTCAAGTTATAGATAAATGAGATGGAAATGATGTGTACTTTTTTTAAAAAAAATGAAAAAACACAGCCAACAAATTTGTTCACTGCACAAAAGGTTTTGAGCACATGGCTCTTAAAGCTCCCTGCTTGAAACCCTGTGCATTGTGCAAGATATTTGTAGCAATTTCCATCCAGGGAATAGCTGTACCTACAGAATCATTTTGCTCTAGTGTGAGAGTTCCAGCTTGACTTGATTAAGCAGTCACTTTTCTGCCCTGCTGGCTGTGGTATCAGTGTATACTTAAATCATTCAACATTAAAAAACTTAGGAAATTCAGCTAATCAAAAACACAAAACCAACACAAATTTGTTCATGAATGTTGTGCTTCTCTATGTACACTTGTAAAAAACAAAACCCAGCCCTGACAATTGCTTTGTATTTGAGTAAAAATGCTTTGTAAGATTATAAGGGGCTATATAAAACGTTAGTCACTTGTTTTGCACCAGCACTGATCCATTAAAGAAATGTCAAAGATGTAACTTGGTTAAGTGATGAAAAAGAAGAAAGAGTCAGTTTCTGGGACTTTCCCTTGTTAGTTTGTGAATGGTAGTCAGCACAAATCTGTGTAGACCATAGTGGCTGCTGCCAATGGTGTTGCGAGCATTCAGGTCACCCTTTGCTATGTAAACTTTTGCATCCTTTTTCCTGCTGGTAATGTGGGTACAATATCCAGCAGCACTATTGGGTATTTCCTGGCGTTTTGAATCATGGCTATAGAAGTACAATATCCCACATTCATAAGTTGTAGTTTTTGTTTGTTTTTTGTGTTTAGTGTTTTTTAAAGAATTGAATGGGGCAGATGTTGGCAGCACAATAGTAATTCTTAGAGCTCCTTGAAAAAGGATTGGCTTAGGGTTTCCATTGAACGTTCCACCCAAAATAATTGGCATGTGTTTTTAATATTTCTGCCAGTTTCTGTGCAAACTCATAACTGTTAGAACTTACCTATATTTCCATGCAGACATTATATGAGTTTTAATTACTCTTAACTTCATTTTTTTCCAAAGGTGTTTGAGAAAATACGGCATCTAGAGACAGCAAGTTGCAACAATCAGACTGTTTTAAAGGGAACACTAATAAGGAGATGTTTTCCCCCAGTCAAATGATGCCTAGACTTTTCTTGCTAAATTAACTGCAAAAAATGCTGCAGGACATTAGTAATCTGTTTTGCACCAGCATCTAACCACTGTTGGAGATGTAACTTGACACATATCTTCAATGGCCTTCTAAAGAGATGGAGTGTACATGATTTATCACCATGTTATGAGAAGCCTGGTCAAATGTTCCACATCACCTCCCACTCACTCACCAAACAACCCTGATCTGGAGTTTGGATCCAAACGGGCCAATTCATCCTACACGTACAGTGTTCCTTGAGAGTCCTTGTTCCCAGTGCCCTAATTTTACTAAGCTGAGGAGCAGTGACATGAGGTGTGTGTGGGTACCTTAATTAATTAACAGTGACCACTCAAGTTGATTCCGAGTTATAGTAACCCTTTCAAGGGTCTTCTATATCCAGAAATGGTTTACCATTCTGGGGGCAATCTGGAAATATGCAGCTTGTCCGAGGCCATGCAGGGTGGCTCTTCTCCTAGAAGTCACAATGGGGAATTAAACTCCCAACTTCTGTTTCTATGGCCAAGTACCCCACTAACTGAGATATTTTGCCAGCTGTGCACATCAAGAAATATGAGAAATGGAATTCCAATGGTTTCTGGAATCCCAGTAAGTCCAAAATTTTATTTTGTATTTTTGTTTAGGACCCATTACCTAAACAACATAGGCAGAACTATCTGTTATGCTCCAGTATTCTCAGCCCACAGAGGAAGTAGAACATGGGAGGGAATATCCTAAACTACTTGGCAGCAGAAATATAAATTTGTCAATAACGTACCAAATGAAAAGAGGATTTCAGCCAAAACATGTGAATAATTAAAACTCTCACATGCACACAAAATTAGGATCGTTTCCCAATTATTCATGAACAAAGGGAAGGCTGGTTTGTAAGATAACTTATTCACACCCTGTAATATATTGTGATCCACTTGTGAAGATTAATTAGCAAAGAGTGTGGAGGATGAAAAGCTTGGTAAAAGTGCTAAGTGATATTAATCATTGTGATTAGAACGTAATTGTTTTTACTCCTCCTATTATGTGACACAAAGGTCTGATCTGAGGAGAGAACTTCACTTTTAAAATAAATTAGATAGGTATTTACCTGTAGTATGTGTGTTTTCCTAGGAAGGGATTCTACAGAGCAATCATTAGGGGCTGTTGGAAGAAGAAATCAATACATCGCTTCTATGCCAATACGTTTTATTGGCCGCTATCACACTTCAAACAGCAACCACTTTTTGTTTTGAATTGCCTTCTGCCCTCCCCTGGTCATGTGAAGTGATTCAGCATTCCGCACTTGGCATTTTCTCATGAACCAGTTTCCCCTTCCGCACTTTGCTAAACTGCTTTTTGTTCTGATTTTGTCCGTCATTTCCCCACCATCTGCTTCTATTTCGGAATTTTTTTTAGGGTAACATCATGCCTTTGTTCTTCCATTCTAAGTAATGTGGCTAATTTTCCGCTTTTCCGATGGCAGGATGTCATACAGAGGGGGAAACCCAGAAAAAAAATGGTGCATGGTGTCTGCAATTTCAGCCAAATTGCTTCAAAAAGCGGTCTAGAAATTGGTTTTAAAAAATACCACCCCGGTAGCCATCGCAAGAAAAACCAACACAGTGGCCAAAAAGGGGCGTGGCCAAAGGGGCTCCACGGAAAAAGTGATTCGAAATGCAGCAGATGATTTTTAAGGTGATTTGACTTTAAGCAAAAGGCGATTCAAAACCTAAGTGCGGTAGGGCTGTCCTCCCTCAGTATTTCAAAACACAGCTCAGAACTGTGGGCCCGCCTGGATTGTTCTGGGTAGGTGACACTGCAGCATAGGGCACTTTCCCTCCAGATAATACCTACTCTCAGCTTTTGGGTAGTTATCACAGTAAAGTACTCCCCTCCCAGTGAGGCTCTTTTGCCTGACCTCAATCAACTGATCATCCAACAGACCACATGAGTGTGGGGAGCTTTGGTTAAAAGCTGCTAATTTATTTTAAAGCAGCAAGACAGGCATTGTTTCCAATGCTCTCAAAGTAATGCACCCAGTACAACTTGTTACTTATTAACATCAGAATTTCACATTGTTGCCCTTTACTTCTCAATTAGTTTATCATTATTCTATTACTTTTTGGGGGGAAATAATGCTATGAAAATAGCAAAATGGCTCCCTTGGGTCAAAATCTACACAAACAGCTTCCCACAAGGGCAGATGTCTTAGAAGTAAAAAGTAAATGCTTCTCTTTAAAGGTAAGATAAGGTAAGATAAGGTGAAACTTTATTGCCATTGTCCTATACAGAACAACAAAATTAAGAGAAAAACGAATTTAAAAATCTACATCAGAAACATCCATACAGAAGAACATACCACAAACATACCCCACCCTACATTTATACAGAAACTCCATCAAAATGTACATTTCCCTGCATTCAAAGCCATAACCACTTTTGGATCAAAACTATTTCTCAAGCATCTGATTCTAGTCTTAATGACCCTATACCTCCTTCGAGAAGGCACAAGCTGGAAAAGATCATTTCCATTCTAAGTAGTCATGACATTTCCAGTTGTCATGTAATTTTGCAAATATAATACACATCTATTCACACACACACACACACACACACACACACACACACACACACTATAGCTTATAGGTAACACTGTTATCTTCCAACTCTGCTTAAAATTGTGTGTTCTGTTGGTATTGTATTCAAAATTGTAATGGGGCTTCACTGCTGTATTGGTTTAGCTTTGGCCATGTGAAAATAGCATACTGAGAGAAAGGATAGAGACAATCAGATGAATGCGTGGGGAGCGAGAGTAGCAGTTATTTTGTGTCTTTTAAACTATGCATTCCTTGCTTAATTTCCCAGTTTCATTCTTGAGGTATGCCTGCGGTTATGTCTAATGGCCTTTGTTTTGTATACTAAGTTACTGGAAGGTCTGTGGTGATGAGAGTGGGGAGACTGGGTATATCAGAGTGTCAGCCTGCCCTTCAACAAATCCTTGGGCTTCCAGCACCCATACCACTTAATTTTCTTTTTAATGGCTCAAAAAGACCACCTGTGATCTTTGGAGTGTGTGGGAGTGTCTTGAGAGGCGTTTCTTAGACCCTCAACATTTATTTTTTAAATGGATTTTTGCCACTTAGTGGTGCTGGGGGGATTAAGGTTTTTTTTTTTAACTTTACAAAAAAAATTTGTAACAAAAAATTGAGGTGGGAAATCACAGTAGTGGGTGTGTCCCTCCAAAATCCAGGAATATGCATATGTGACTAGAAGTAGGGAATGATAAAAAAAATCAGCTATATCAAAGAGTATCACTGATTCATAGGATATTCATCCCTTTGTATTTGTTGCTTCCAGAGGCCCCGATACTACATGAAGGGATAGTTTCCCCCATTTAACCCATCCCTTCACGGGGCTTCCCTCTCTGCCTATCTGAAATCCTCTCTGTGGATCAGCTGTTCTTCAGGGGCACAGGCAGACTGTGTGGCAAAATCTCTTCCCACAGCCCAAGCAACCCTGGTTGGGCTCCGCACTCTTAGCTCTCAACTTAACTGCACTTCTTTCTGAACTGCATAGGCTCCACCCTTTTTATATCCTACCATTCCCCGCCCTCCTGCTGGGATTGGCTGATGATTTGTATATTCATCACTCTTGTCTGCAGGGTTTGTCACAGGCTCACAAAAGGGATTCCTTGTTGCTGCCTTGAGGGAAAATCCCTTTCTGAAAAAGAATGAAAAATGCCCCTTTTTCCAATAAAAAAAGAGGGGAACCAAGCTGCTGGGATTTGTTTCTGTTTTTATTCTACGCTGGTCCCTTGTGTTGTTGTTCATTCATTCAGTAGTGTCCAACTCTTCATGACCCCATGGACCAGAGCATGCCAGGCCCTTCTGTCATCCACTGCCCCCCCAAGAGTTTGGTCAAATCCATTTTGATTGCATTTATGACACTGTCCAACCATCTCATTCTCTTTTCCTTTTGCCTTCAATCTTCCCCAACATCAGGGACTTTTCCAAGGAGTCCTCTCTCCTCATGGGGTGGCCAAAGTATTGGGGCCTCAGCTTCAAAACCTGTCCAGGGTTGATTTCTTTCAGGATGGATAGGTTTCATCTCCTTGCAGTCCAGGGGACTCTCAAGGGCCTCCCCCAGCACCACAGCTCAAAAGCATCAGTTCTGTGACAATTAGCCTTCTTTATAGTCCAGATCTCGCTTCCATACATCACTACGGGAAAAACCATAGCTTTGCCAGACCTTTGTCAGCTAAGTGATGTTTCTGCTCTTTAAGATGCTGCCTAGGTTTGTCATCACTTTCTTCCCAAGAAGCAGGCGTATTTTAATTTTGTTGCTGCAGTCGCTATCTGCAGTGATCAAGAAGCCCAAGAAAATAAACTCTGTCATTACCTCCATTTCTTCCCCTTCTATTTGCCAGGAGGTGATGGGACCGGTGGCCATGAGTTTAGTTTCTTTTATGTTGAGCTTCAGCCCATTTTTTCACTCTCCTCTTTCATCATCATTAAGGCATTCTTTAATTGCTCCTCAGTTTCTGCTATCAGAGTAGTATCACTGTCCTATACTGTTAAAGGCTTTATAGGTCAGATGCCTGAAAGCTGTGACCTATGAAAATGATTGGGTTACTTTCCCCCCAGTATAGGTTACAAGCAGTCCATTCCTCGGGGGGGGGGGGGAGAGCAAAAAATTATACTCCATTATCCTTCAACAAACAATATAAGTGCACCCCCATCCCACGGGCCCATCCATGCATTCTTATTCGTTGCTCCATCTTCTATTCTTCTAGTAATCTTCTTAAAGTTCTCTTCTCCAGAATTGTTGTGAGATATTCGTGGACTCTTTCCCTTTTCCTTCGACTAATACATAATCTAAAAATTTATCCCAGATATCGTATAAAATGTCTTTTTTCATTTCTCCTCGTTTAACCTTTAAACTGCAGGACAGTTTATCATTTATAGCTATATCCCAAAGTTCATTATACCAGTCTTCCATCTTGAATTCTAGTTTTGACTTCCAATTTTTTGCTATGATTAATCTAGCAGCTGTCATAAAATTTGCTATTAGTTCCTTTGTTGTAACATCATAATCTTTACTTGTTAACAATGATAATAATGCTATCTCTGGATTACAATCTATATCTATCTTAATCATATTACTTAGCTCTAAAAACACTTTTTTCCAGAACCTTTGGACTATTTCACATTCCCACCAAAGATGCAAGTAAGTACCAAGCTCATGTTCACATTTCCAACATATCTTAGAGTAGGCAGGATTCATTCTATTTAGTCTAACTGGGGTTAAATACCATCTAGAAACCAATTTAAAGTAATTTTCTTTTATCCTGACCGATAGTGGTCTCAAAATTCTCATATTCCAAATTTTCTTCCAGTCTTCTTTCTCTATCTGTACATTAAGATCTTGGTTCCAGACTTCTCTCAAGGTATTTAACTCCTTCATTTCTAATGATTCCCCTAGTATTTTATATATTTTACGTGTTATTCCTTTATCTGAATTTTCCTGTTCAGACTCGAGCGACAATAGAAAGTGTTCAAATTTTGTGCACTCTCTGGTTTGATTATTTCTTTTTTCCCAGTCCTTCGTCCATTTTCCTAGTTGAATATAATTTAACCATGTTAAATCACTGGGTTGCAAAATATTTTTTATATCCTGAATTGTTTTGATCTTGAGCATCCAATCCTTTAGTCTAGCTATTTTCTTAATTTTAAATAACTCCAGATAATGCTTCAAGTTGACTGGAAAGCTTTCCATGTCAGTAACTAAAGCCAGTGGGGATCCCTTCGGAGACAAGATTTTTCTATATGTTCTCCATGTAACAATTAGACTATTCAATAGGGGGTTGTCAATCTTTACTTTGTTTTTAACTTCCGTGAATAATAATGTGTTTATTTCCCCCTTTATATCCAAAGACTCTTGCTCCCACCATATTAGCTTCTGTGGTTTAAAAAGAATTTTCCCCAAAGAACTGAGTTGATTGGCTATATAGTAATTTCTTATATTGGGTAAACCTATTCCTCCTTCTTTCTGAGATCTATACCATAGACTTTTATTTATTCTTGATTTTTTCCCTGCATTACAAAACCTATTTATCATGTCTTGGAGAGTTTTAATTTCCTTTTCTAAAAACTGAACCGGTAGCATTTTAAAAATAAAGTTAATTTTTGGAAGTATTTTCATTTTTATCAATGCAATTCTACCAAACCACGATAATTTTAGTTTAGAGTAGGATAATAATTTATTCTTCATCTCTTCTTCTAACTTCGAAATATTTCTTTCTTTAGTTTTGGTGAATTCTTTATGGAGTTCTAATCCTAGATATTTAATGCTTTTTCCCGGTTTAAGTCCAGATTTTTCAATCATCTTTAAGTCATGTTTTCCATAATTGAACTCTCTGATTTTTGCAAGTTTACACACAATCCTGTTATTTCTCCAAATTCTTCTAAATGAGTTTTTACTCTTTGAATATTCTCTATTGGGTTTACAATAGTCAAAAGAGCATCGTCCGCGAATAAACTGATTTTAGTTGCCCCATCTTTCCCTATACCTTTAATAGAATTATCGTCCCTTATAGCATTTGCCAGGAGCTCTATAACAATACAAAAGAGGACTGGAGAGAGAGGACATCCTTGTCTAGTTCCCCGGCCTAGGGTGATTTGTTCGGTCAATCCATCGTTAACTATTATTGAGGAAGTGCCCTTTGAATATAATTGATTTATTACTCCCAAAAAGGATTTCCCAGATCCCCATTTTTTTAGCAAAATTTTTAATGTGGGCCATTGAACACAATCAAAAGCTTTAAAAAGATCTAGAGATAACATCCCAGCTTTAGTAGTACTCTTTCCCATTTCATAAAGAACATTCAAATTCCTTCTAATAATATTTGCCACTTGTCTACCTTTAATAAAACCACATTGATCCTCTTTAATATATTTAGCTATAACTTTATTCATTCTTTTAGCCAGAATTGCTGTGAAAATCTTGGTGTCTTGATTTAATAAGGCTATTGGTCTGTAAGACCCGATATCCATTAAGTTTTTATTAGGTTTTGGAATTAAAATAGTTAAAGAATGGGCCCAAGATCTCGGAATTTGTTCTCCATCCAAAATTTCATTATATAGCTTCTTTAATTTAGGTATTAATACTGCTTTAAAAAGTTTGTAAAATTCAAGTCCCAGAGCGTCCATTCCGGGCGTTTTATTATTCTTTAATTTGTCTATTACCTCGCTTATCTCTTGGTCTGTAATAGGCTTTTCCATTTCCATCATATCTTCCTGTTCCAAGACCCTCTTTAAATTCTTAGTGATGTACCTTTCTATATCCTCCTTAGGTTTATTTTTTGCAGTATATAACAACTGGTAAAACTCTTGTATAGCTTTTAACTTTTCCTTCATTTGTGTGCATGTCTTGCCTGAGGAGTCTTTTATAATCCCTATTGTGTTCTTGTCTTGTCTTTTCTGTGCTAATCTGGCTAAAAGTTTTGAGTTCTTATTGCTGTATTCAAAAAAATTTCTTTTTAAGTACAGAAGATTCCTTTGTGTTTGTTGCAAATCTAGATCTTCTAACTCTTTTTTTCTTGCTTCAATCAACCTCAATATCTTATTATCCTTAGTAAGAAAAAATTGGGATTCTAAATCTGCTATTAATTTTTCTAATTTTCTTTTATTGAATTCATCCTGTTTTTTAATTTTAATATTTTCTTTTATGATAAGGCCTCTAGCTACCGCTTTCAGGGTGTCCCATATAATTGGCGCTTGGCTACCTGCCTTTTCGTTTATATCCCAAGTTTCCAACCAATCTTTTTTAACCTTTTCCAGCACTTCTGGATGTTGAAATATTTTTAAATTCATTCTCCACCTTTTAGCTTCTCTATAATTTTTATTTGTTGCTAAGTCCATGGACATTAAAGCATGGTCAGATATTTTTATAATCTCAATCTCGGTATTATTTACCTTGGGTATTAGGCTTTGTGAAACAAACACAAAATCTATCCTAGAATAGGTTTTGTGTACTGGTGAGTAGAAGGTGTATTTTGTTTCATCTCCTTTCAATTCTCTCCAGACATCCTTCAGTCCTGTTGTATTTATAAACTTTGCTAGAGTTGTATGTCTTGTTCTCCACTCTTCCTTTTTACAGACCGATTTATCTTTAATTTTATCTAAGACCATATTAAAATCCCCTGCCATTATTAAATACCCCTTTTTAACCAATTCAATCTGATCCCAAAGGAGATTGTAAAAGCGGCCTTGATTAACATTTGGTGCATACAGATTTACCAAAGTGTAGTAATCTTTCCCCATTAGAACTTGCAATATTATATATCGACCTTCTAAATCTTTTACCACATTTTCAACAACACATTCACAATTCCTTGAGATTATAATGGCAACCCCTCTTGCTTTAGATGTGCCAAAGCTTTTTTCATATATATATCAACATTTGGAATTTTTAATTCATTAATACCATCTCTTGTTTGGTGAGTTTCTTGCAAAAAAGCAATATCTATTTTGTGCCTTTTGATCATCACTTCAATTCTGTTTCTCTTCGAAAATGACCCCAGACCTTTTACATTCAGCGTTGCTAATTTTATAAACTTTCCCATAACCTAGTTCTTTTGGTTACAATATTCTGGAATGGTCCCGTTGTGCACACAAAATTAAAAACACCAACAATTAATAAAAAATAAACTAAAAAAAAACTAATCCTCCACCCTAAAAAACTATTCTTTTCTCCCACCCCACCAGCTATCATACTGTTTAGCATGTGCATCAAGGGGATGGGAGGGAGGAGGTCCGTCCACAGACATTAGTCAGCCAAGATCTCATTAGCTCTTAAGTAGCATGTTATGGTAAATTCCATAAATTTATTCTACCCCCCTCTGAACCACCCTCTCACCCCCACCACCCCCTCAAAAAAGGGGGGGCAAAGGGGGGAGGGGGGAGGGAGGGAAAGGGATAATAAAGAAAAGAGAGGAAAAAAACCCCAGAAAGAAAAATAAATTAAAATTGAAAAAAAAAAGGAAAAGGGGGAAAAAGGGGGGGAGAAGGGGGAAGGGAAGTGGAAGGGAAAAAAGGAAGAAGGGTGAAAGAAGAATAGCAAAGGGGATGATAGGGGGTGAGAGAGGGGGAAGGAGAGAGGAGTAAACTAAATGAGTTTCATCTATTCTTCATCTTCATCGAAGATTCCTGGAGCCGGAGTAAAAAAAAAAGTTCACTGTCCTGATGTTGCCACAGAAGTTCCCGGGGAAGGACAAGCAGAAACTGAGTCGTCTTGGATATTCCATGCTTCAAGAAGGTGCTGGCCTTCTTCTAGAGAGTGAATAGTGTGTTGAACAGAGCCTTTCCAAACTTTCAAAAATAGGGGGTGGCCCCAAGAATAGCGATAGTTGTTCTTCCTTAATATGGTTGTGACTGGTCTCATCGATTTACGCCAATCAGCAGTTTTTTTAGAAAAATCTTGAAAAACTTGCACAGTTTTTCAAGACTTCATGAAGGAAATGCGTTTGATGAGGACGGAGCTCGCTAGCATTATGAGTGCTAATCAGCAGGACGTGATACGCAGAATTGACGGCCTTTCAAAGGAACTCCAAGGCACTAAACAAGATTTATCACATGAAATACAGCTAAATGGCCAGTGGCTTGATAATCTGGCAGGAGAATTTAAAAACCTGGAGATACGTGTAACGAAAAATGAAACTCAAATTAACTCTCAGAAGCAGACTTTACTCAAAACTAATAAGAAACTAACTTACATTGAAGATTACTCTCGGAGACAGAATGTCAAACTGATTAATTTTGCTACTCAAAGGAAGGGGGCATCATTAAAACAGGAAGTTTTAACCTGGCTTAACTCCTTTCTGCCCAAACAATTAGAGGACGATGATTTAGAGAGAGTTCATTATCTGGGCAGTTCAAGAGATGGGGCCCCAAAACCAGTGATAGTAAGATTCGCTTCTTACGTAAATAAAGAGCGCCTTATGTCTTCAATTAGAGCCAATCCTAATATTCTTAAGAGAGGATACTCCATTATCCTGTACAACAAAGTTATGGTCCATCCTCTGTATATTTTGGAGGTTAAAAAAGACTAAGAGGTGTTCTTGATAGCTAAGTCTTTAAAGTAAAGTATACTTTGGGTCTCTGCCCCTGAAAGTGGACAAAAAGACTACCTTGAGACGCTTAGAAGATGACTACATTGGCTGAAATCTTTTTAATCCATGGTGAGTCACATAAGAGCAGCACCACTGAATTTGTGGTGATCCGGTGAGTCAGCTTCTCTGTATGTGCCATTGATTCAGGTGGGCTTACTCTAGTTGCAACTTTCACATAATTTCAGGGAGTAGTACGGGGGAAGGAAAATATGGGTATCTTGAAGAGAAGGATTGATTTACTGTATAAAGACATGATGGCAATTTCTTTATTTATTCTTGTCAATATAGTTGGTTTGGCTAGCTGCAACAGTAGTCAGCTAGCCACTAGTTCTGACAAAAATCATGTTGCTTAATGTAGTAAAATTGCATAAGAATGGTCTAATTGAATCTCTGTGTGGGATTAAGCTTCTGGCTTGACGTAACTGTAGCCATTTTGCCATTTCAAAAGCAACAGCTTTTGATGGCAAAGGTCTGAGTTCTCTGCAACCGCAGAACAACAAGATTGTGTCAACCCACTAGCCCTCCCTCTATCTTACCTCATTATTCCTTAGTAGAGATGGGCACGACTCAGCGAAATTTTTGTTTTCATTTTTGTTTTTTCATTTTGTTTTGTAACGAAAATGAAAATGAAAAATTTTTCAGAAGCAAAACGACAACGGAAATGAAACGAAAAATTTTGCTGTGTTTTTCATTTTTGTTACGGCAGACACATTGCATTGAAAAGAATGCTAATGAAATGAAAAATTTTCGTTTTCATTTTGTTTTTTGTTTCGTTTCGTAACAAAAACGAAAACAAAAAATGTGCAAAAAACCCCCAAAAAATGAAAACGAACCGAAACGGACCCCTAAACGACAAACAACAAACAAAAAATTATTTTTTTGAGTCATGCCCATCTCTATTCCTTAGTAAAGCTTGCCAAAAAGTGATCTCATTGTCTTCTACCATTACTAGTTAAGTTTGCCAATTAGAGAACAGTCTCTTATCACTAAGCTAAAGCTTACCAATTAGAGCAACAATACACGTAGAAATGCATAATAATTTAGACCTCCTATGCAACACCTTCTTTAACTATATTTGGGGAATTTCTTGCTGCACCACAAAGAAATGATGTAATCAGCTTTGGCACAGGGGTTAATAAAGACCGCGGTCATACCTGGGTTTCCTTCGTATTTAAATTTCCTGCGTATTGTTTTTGGAGCAGTCACATGGTTTTTAATGAGCAGTTGGTGTCCTCTCCTCTGCGTTGTACCTTCCTATTCTGGTTCTGTCCTAACTTGTGTACTACGCATTTTGTCCTACTTTCCAGCTTCAGTTTCCAAGGCTCCGTCTTTTAAGCCGGGTAGAAAGGGGAGAAACTGAATTTACTGTGTATTTTCAGTGTCCTGTCGTTGCAACAGAAGCAAACAAGTAAGCATTTTCGAGTGAAGTTTCTAAATCCAGCCCCTGGCGGTAGTTTAAGAAACTTCACTGAAACTGCTGTTCGAGGGGTGTGGTCGGCTGGGAGCAGAATTTGCTTCTCTTCCTGGTTAGCATGCGATCTTTTACTGCCTAGTTCGCTGACGGGAAACTACGCAGAAAATGCAGGTATGGCCACGGTCAAAGAGGGCCTCTTCAGACAAAAGAAGAGCTCCTCCGTTGGTACAGATCTCTCTCTCTGTGTGTGTGTTTCTTCAAAGCGCTTTCCCATTACTCCAGTACCCAGCTGCCCCTCGCTGCCCCTGGTTATTGCAACATCTCAGCCCAGTATATTGCTACATCAGTGGGGATTCCATTGATTCAAATGGGCTTACTCTAGCTATAATGTCATGAAAAGACGTCACACCTAAGAGGAGGCCAATCTGAACCAAAGGAACAGTTGACTCACCACATCCCCCTGGTGTGATTTACTGCACTACACTACTGGATTTCAGCTGACATTTCCAGACTACAGTGGATATATATTTTCTATGCTTGAGTGGATGCTTCTAGGTTGTTTCCCTTAATACAAGGATGGTACATTTGCATTACAAACTTATGCCAGTTTGACAAATGTATAATTGTCACAAACATTTCAAAGAATCCTAAGAACTTTAGTTTGGCAGTGCTGCTGAGACTTCTTTGTTAGACATTGCCTCTGAAAACCAAACCCAGTGAGGAAGAGATAAACGAAGAGGGTATGTCTAGCTTGGAGTAGAGAGGACTGACAGCTCATTCGATAGAACTTGCCTTAAATTATTTGAAGGGCTGATGAGCAGAAATTGGCCCACGCTTGTTTACTGCTGCTTCAGAGATGAATCAATGGGTTAAAACAAAGAAGAAAGGACATTTTGATTAAACTTTCAGAAGAACTTTCTGGCAGCAAGGGCAGTATGATAAGGTAGTGAGCTGCTCCAGAAAATGCTGGATGTTCCTTTATAGGATGCTTTAAAAAAGTCTAGATGTCCACCAGCACTGTATGTTTTAGCTGTTTAGATATTCCATGCACTGAAAGGAGTTTGGCCTTGGTGATCCATGGGGTTCTTTTGTCTCTACAACTCAAAAATTCTACAATTCTAAGACACACTCCTCCTCTCACCCACCTCCCAAAAATAACCCCTTGCGGTTTTGAAAATTTCATAGGGAGATGACAAGCCCATTAAATCAATATATGCCTTATAGCATTTTTGAGCTAGCAGTATTTTCCAGTCTAATAGGGAAAGCAACAGAAGGGTGGGGTGGGGGAAAACAGACAAAGGAGAAAAAGAAGGCACTGATGAGTTATTCTCTTCTTTTGATATATGCAGTAATAGGAATAGACAAATATTGTGGCATTTTATTCTCTCAACACAATCTTTCTAATGTGAATAAAGCAGTATTTCTTATTGCCTTGTGTTGTTCATGATTTATAGAAACTCTTCAGTAGCTTTGACCTTTTCTGTAGGCTATATTTTCGATAGATGGGCCTTCCACTCCATTTTATCAGCCTCACTTAACTAGCAGAGAAAGGATACAGAAATATTTAAGCAGGATCAGTTGGAGATGCATTATTAAAGAGTTTCAAAGCATAGGGTGTTATTTTCCTGGACATATTCAGTATTAACATCCTGCTATCGCTCTGGAGTTGTGATAACAGAAAATTGTGCTACCCAGAAACCATGATTCTTAGACTACAGATTGAAACACATATCTGAGCCGTGTGCACTCAAGCGCATTTATAAAAAAAAATGAGGGACTGTGCATTTGTCTAGGATAGAAATGCAGATTTTTACCTTTTTCATACCTATTTGAAAAGGAAAGATGGGTCCTACCCAACTAATAATAATAATAATAATAATAATAATAATAATAATAATAATAATAATAATAATAATAATAATAAT
>JAHTLZ010004001.1:0-26465 GCA_023846285.1 Phrynocephalus versicolor
CTTGGTACCACTGTTGAATGTGACTCTTGGGGATCAGTCAAGGCGATCTTATTTTCCATACAATTTAGTGAAGAGAAAATGACTTAGATTTTGTGTTTCGGGGAGGGAGGAAGAGAGATGTGCAAAAAAAGAGAGGGGGCATACCTATTAATATATTAATGCTCTTCATGTTTTATCATGGCTGAGGCCCAGATGGCATAATTTACTGATTTATTCGAAGTCATTTAATGTAGAGGTCAGGACTGCCCCATTCCTGCTGTCTTTCTGGAAACAGGCAAAAACATTTCTCTTCAGGCAAGCTTTCCCTGAATGGAAACCTATTATGTGTCTTTTATATGAATCTACAGGATAACATAGACTTTGTGTTTATAACTGCTTATAACCTTACTTGTTTACATTGACACTATGTTTTCAATGTTAGTTTTCATCACTCATAACTTTATATGGAACATTACCCCCTTTAACTGCTTGCATTCTCTTGTAGCTTTAATGCAATGTTGTCTATTAATTTTTAAAGATGTCCCTCAATTCCTTATTCTCAATACTTGAAGATATCTTAATTGTAAGGTAAAGGTAAAGGTCCCCCACACACATGCATGCTAGTTGTGTCTGACTCTAGGCCCCCCAATTTAGAGAGCTTTGGGGTTCAGTGGGATGAGTTATTCAACTTCAAAATGGGTCCCCCAGGAAAAAAATCATTTGTAATTACAAAGTTATGTACTCAAAAATAGTGATCCCAGGCATCTAGCAGCAGGGAAATTACAGTGGAGCTTCCTCAAGCTCTTTTCTGTAAGCCCCCAAATGTGGAGAGTGTTGGGGGGTCAAGTTATTCTACTCCAAAGTTGGTCCCCTAGGAATCCATTTGTAATTGGAAAAGTGCTTTTTTAAATTTTTTTAAGGATTAACCTCTCCTTAAAAAGACTGAACGTCTCCTATTCCAGACCACTGATATTTACTGACATCAAATACTGCAATGTTTAAACATTCTATATTTCTTTCTTAACAGATTCCTATTTACCTTGATTCGCACTTCTCACATTCTAATTGTTTGTCCTATGCAGCATCACACATTCCTTTCAGCTCTGTACATGTCAGCCACTAGATATCCTTTTGGCTCGGGTCTAGTTGCAACCTTAACAACAGCACTATTTGTGCTTGCTTGTTTCTTTTCTCCAATAGTTGACTGAGTGCCTTCTGATCTAAGAGTTTCATGTTCCTGCAGTATCTCTTGTTTCATTTTGAACTTTCTCACCATAGGATTTTCAAGCTAAGAAAAGTTGAGCAATAGTTTATCATTGCCTTCTTCTGCACAGTAATATTGCAACGTCTTGAGTTCCACAATTGCAAATCACATTGTCCAGGCTCAAAGCTCTTCTCATTGATTTAACAATATGTGATCAGCTTTGAATTGCGAGCTAACCCTAAGTATTGCAGTTGTTTTTGGAAGAAAAATTCCACATGGCAAGACTGGTGCCATGAGTCTGGGCCATTTGCTGAAAACAATAACATGAAACAAATAATACAATCCAAATCATCTATGCAAATGACTAGACCAAGTATCTTTCTGGGCCCATCCTGTCACAACGTTCTGTGTGCTGGCTTTCCTGTGTTATTTATGCAGCATCAGGTATATCAAAGAAAGCAGTTATAGAAGTCAAGAAAGCTGTCTTCCTTTCAGTGAAGTTTTGTGGAAAAGATCTGCAAATTTGAAATGAATATACTATTAGCGGGGCATCTAGTGCAAAAGGGGATGACACAGGACTCAGCATTTTCATTTTTCTCTCTGCTCTGCTGAATACTGTATTACGTGAGTCTGGCAAATGTACACACGAGAAGATCAAAGCAAAGCTTTTGTTACTTCTTTTTTTGGTTCGGGGTACTTATGTTAATCCTCCTTAAACTCAAGTGGTCAGAGATTTGAGATATTTTTTGAAACACAAAACCGATTCTAACCTTGAGATGGATTAGGGTTTTTCTGCATGACACAGAACTGTCACATAAGACTAACAAGTATGCGGAGGCCAGCCTAACTGACAAATGGGATTTATCTCTTTGGAGAAAATGTGTGGATAAGTTTGGTTTAAAAGAAGAGAACCCTCCCCTGATGAACTTGTAGTTCAAATCCTCTGCAAGGTTAATGTTTATGGGTTTTGTGTTTCTTTCCCGACAGCTTTCTTTCCCCATACAGTAAACATATAATATTTAGTGATAATAGCTCCTCTGCAAATGATTAAATAAATAAACCATAAACACAAAAATAGCACAAAATGAAGCCTGACTTATTTTATTTGGAAGAAACTAGATTTACTTCTATTCTCACAGAATTTTGCATGCAAGCATCACTAAACCAAAATAATACAATCCAGTCCTACTCAAGTTAACTTTGCAGCAAATTTCACTGAATTCAATTTAAACCTACTCCCAATTGCATATTTGTTTGCCTCTGAACAGCATATGAAAATATGCAGAACATTGTAGCTGTGATAGTTTCAAAGTGTTCTTTTAAGGTGTTGTACCCTGAATTGCTATATCTCAGTGGCTTGGGAGTTTGATTCCCCACTGGGGCCCCTTGGGAGGGACTGGACCTCATGATTCATAGGATCCCTTCCAGCTCTGCAGTTCAAAGGTTACTATTGTTATTATATAATGGACACTAGAGATGGGCACGAAACGAATATTTTTTCGTTTCCGTTATTCGTTTGGCATTTTGTTATGTAATGAAACAACAAACAAAAATTGTGATGAAAATGGAACGAAACGAACAGAATCACAAAAATTGTGTTCGTTACGTTTCGTTTTCGTTAATGTTGACAAGCAATGAAATGAGCTGTTTTAAATGTTAAAAAACGCCCTGGGCATCCATAAAAATGCAGCGATAATTCTTTATACTATCTGATAATACCTATCAGGGGGTGTTGGGGTCCTTAAAATGTGCATTTATGTCTTTTCTCAGATCGCTGTATTTTTTTCCCTTTAAGGGGAGTTAGGGGACATCGAACCAAAATGGCTCCCAGATGCCTAATATTGATTTCTTGGGTATTAAAACGCCCTGGACATCCATAAAAATGCAGCGATAATGCAATAATTATTTGTTTTTGTCTTCTCCCATCGCGATGTATTTTTCTTTTCCGTTTAAGGATGCCAAAATGGATGTCGCCACTCCAGCCACAACATGGAGGCAAGCCATGTGATGGGATCATGTAAATTCTTGGACAACTTCAACCAATAGCATGCCTAGGTTGCAGACGACTGGGCGGGTCTGGCAGCCACAGAGGGCATAAAAAGCTCTGGCAGCCTCCGCCCTCCTTGCAGTCTCCGGTGGGAGTTAGGGTGGGATTGCTGTCTCTGCGACTCTAGCTTCAGTCCTGCAGCCTCACTGTGTGCATGTGTGCGTACCTCTCGGTGAGTACCCTCCCCTGCCCCGCAGTGAAGTCACTCTGTGGCTGCCTTGCACCCTGGGCAACACCCGCCACTGCCTTTGCAGCCTCCCTGTGAACCTAGTCTATACTGTGTCTCTGCCAGCATCAATTTTTTTTTAGTGTTTTCCTTCTGGTATGGGGCGTTGGGGGGCGCCCACGCACGGAAATGCTTTAAAAAATTGCACAAAAAGCGGGTAGAAACGAAAAACCAAAAAACCCAAAAATTTTCCAAAAAATTCATGAAAAACAGAAACGAACCGAAATGGACCTCTCAACGACAAACGACAAACGAAACACCATTTTTTTAAATTCGTGCCCATCTCTAATGGACACATTTGAATTGCCGAAAAGACCCCAAACGGTGGCAAATGCATGCAGATCCAGAGCAATGGTCACTGAATATTGTATTAAAGCAAAAATATGATGAAGTTAGAATAATATGACATGTTTATTAATATGATTATATTCTTTTAATTTCACAAGACTGAGTCAGCCTCAAGTCCACTACCTGATTCTGGAATCAAACTCAGGTCATGAGCAGAACCTGCACCACAGTGCTGCAGTTTAGCCATTGTGCCACAAGAAGGGAATGGTAAATTATTTTATTTTATTTATTGAATCCATTGTTATCTTGCCTTTCTCCTTAAAAATGACTCAAGGCAGCAATTACGTCAGAGTACTCTCTCCCTAGAAAACTCTGGCAAGGGTTGCCATAAACCAGCATTGATGATGACACAGGTTGGTAATGATATGATAGAAAAGTGCAATAAGGTCTGCTCCATAATAGGATGGTATTGCCTCATGAAATTATCCAGTGCAAATAACAAAGAATTTTGTTTCAGATTGTCAACCAGCTGGCCCTCGGGCCAGGTCTGCACATTTTTTAAAACTTATAGCACGGGGCGGGGCAGCACAGTTTTTAAAATTATTACAGTGGACCCTTGTATAACAAACAGCTTGTGTAACATAAAATTTTTACAACATAAAAAATTCCGGAGATAGGGGAAATTTGCTTAACATAATCGTCTATGGGGAGAATCCGTACAACATAAAAATGGGATCACTCCGTTTTCAATGCATTCCTATGGGGAATTTGTATAAAGGAAAATTTGCTTAACATAATTTCATTTGGAACGAATTAATTCCTTTATACAAGGTACCACTGTATATTTTTTACCTATCATGCTGACCAGCTGGCCTGTGGGCCAGGCCTGTGCATTTTAAAAAATTACCTATTGCGCAGGCAGGGTCAGCGTGGTTTTATTTTTTATTTTTATTTTTTACCAATTGCACCAACCATTTTTTATTTATTTACCTATCGCAGGCTAGGTCAGCACTTTTTTAAAAAAAATTATCCACCCACCCAATTGTGCCTGATCGAGTGAGGGAAAGGGTGGGCTTTTAAAACTTTTTCCCCACTGAAGCCTGATCAGTGGTGGCTTTGGCAGGGGGGAAAAGCCTGTGGTTTCCCCCCTAGGGTTAGAGTTAACCCTAACCCTAACCCAACCCCCCAATGCATTCCTATGGGAAAACAAAAAAAATGAATTAAATGCACATTTCAATTTCATTTCATTTCGTTTTTCTTTGATGGGTCTCTTCATTATTCATTTCATTCCATAATGAAACGAATAATGAAAAACAAAATGAATTAAAAATTCATTTCATCCCCATCTCTAATATTCAGGATGGAAAAATTTGAAGTTTACTACAAATGACATTGATTCCATAAATAATGTTATATAGGGAAACCATACAGTGTTACCTTGGTTTACGAGCATAATTAATTCTGGAATCATGCCTGCAAACCAAAATGCTCATATATCAAAGCAAATTTCCACATAGGAAATAATGGAAACTCAACTGATTCATTCTGGGGACCCAGTTTCCATCATTTCCATCATCAAATCTGCTTTGATATATGGGAGTTGGTAGCTGCAGCAGCCAGGATCTGGCAGCCAGAGTCTGTGGCGAGGGCCACAGGCCACCACCAGGCACCACCAGATATGCAGCTAGGCCAGAACCAAGCCTTCAATGGGTTTGCAAGACATTGCTTGCAATGCAAAACAAATTGTATTTAAAATTTTGCTCGTTTTGTGAAATAGTCATAAACCAAGGTACTCATAAACTGAGGTACCACTGTATTCTAAGAATATCTGTGAAGATTCTCAGTCATCCAAGTGAGGTTATCCGGAAGTTTAGTCATGACTTTTCTTGTGAAAGCATGAAATGTTTCACTCCTCATCCAAGTATTCATTAGTCTGAGAAAAGTTGGTGTGTATTGAAAATCCCTCTCTCAACAACGGTGGGGGGGGGGTGCAGGGACAGCCTGTCTCCCTTTTATTATGTGGCCCTTTCATTGATCCCCAGACGAATCAAAAGCACTTCACATCTCCTCCAGGGAGGCCACAGCTAATGACCCATACTTAATGGGTGCTGGGATGTGTTGAATAGGTGGGACTTTCATGCACCCCAGGCTATCGTCCACCTAATGAGCCTATTTATGTCACTGACCACCTTATGAGCCTATTCAGACCAGAGTGATGTGAAACAAAGGTAAACTATAAATTGGAAGCCTTGCACCAATTTACCTCAGACGGATGAAGCTACTTGGATGAGTAGCAAAATGTTACAATCTCACAAGGAAAGAAGTTCAGCTGCCACACATTCTAAGAATTTAAGTTAAGGTCCAAAGAGAGTTCTGGTAAAAGCAGAATTTTGTTTTGAATTGCCTGACTTTGTGAAAACAGAACAATAAGTCTCCCCATATTGCCGGCAGACATCTCAAAATCCATATAATTCTTGTTACATAAGTGCTCTTTGGTTTTCAGCACCATAGCAACAAGCATTTGGCACTGGGTATTTTCACGCCACCTTTATTTTATTATATGTTAACTCGCCTATATCAAAGTTTCTCATTTGCAATTTTATCGAGCAGCATAACTCAAATGAAAAGCATGTTGTATTGCAGCCCTCCAACTAAACAAACACAAAAAGGTCATCTAATTCTTCATATAGTCTCAAGTTTTTTTGTGTAGCTTAAATCTCCATGATGAAGTATAATTTCAACAAACAATGCATATGCAATGAAATCAAAGCGCCTTTAACCGTAGCAAGCCATTAATACTATTTGAATGCATAAGTGACACTGCAAATGGAATGTGATAAACTAAGGGAAAAAGAGCATAGTTTTCCTCTGAGGAGGTAGAAGGAGTTTGAAAACCCTACCTGTTCTAAAAGAACAGATAATAAATTCCCTTGTGTAAGGATATTTTTTATTATTATTACCACAAAGTCATGTGCGAATGGCTCTGGAATTCTACATGTTCTATGTGGGCAGAAAAATTAGCAGTGGTAATTTTCACCATATTACTTCATTGCAGGATAATTTCTCAAAGAGTTATGTTGGGCTAGATCGTACAAATGGCGATAGCACAACCCTTTCCCTACAAGTATGGGTGAGGTGTAATTTCATTTCATTTTGTTTGCTTTTTAATAAGATGTCATCAACATTAACAAATTCCTTCATAAACATGAGAGAATGTGACAAGATGACAGAATGAACTTGTCACTGTAGAACCTTGAATGCAAGAAGGGACAGAACTGCCATTCAATGATCCAATAATGAGTTTTTAGATCTTAAAAGGGTGGGGTTGAATCCCTGTGTATTCAGCCATGCATGTAGTGATGAACTAGCAACACTACTTTTTTCCATTAAGAAGATCTTTGTCATTAAAAGTAGATACAACATGATCATCTCTGTACTGGGCATAGAGGCATATAGTATTTCTAAAGCACCCCTCAGAATCCATGGTTTTAAATATTTGACATTTATAAACATGCACAATTTTTTTTCTCCCAAATTATTAGACTTCAAGAAAGGATCAAAAATAAATAAGTAAAGCTGTGCCACCTCACTGTGAGGTGAACTTGTTTTATGCATTATTTAGTAGCATCTATGGATAAATCTGAGATTGAATAGATAGGCTATATCTTTTGTATTAAAAAGATGTAAGTAAAGATAGATAGAATACGGTTGAGACAGTAAGGAAACTAAGTATGAAAGTGTGTTCTTCTAAGTCAGGAAAGGAGATATGAATTACATTGGGCTGAAATGTTGGGGAAATTGTGATTGAATTGGTAACACAGCAAAAGACAAGCAACATATTTGTTTTATTTCGTTCAGTGTAGAAAATAAATAAATAAAGGTTTTTTTAAAAAAAAATCAGAAATTTGCCCCAGTCAAATTTAATAGATACAGTTACATCCAGTTGGAAATCATCAGATTTATCCATAGATGTTTAATTCTTCAAGTAGCTAAACAATTTAGGAAACATTTTAGCTAACTATATATATTATAAATGTCATCCACCGTATATTTACCTATTCTTCTAAAAAAATACCTAATTTCAAAAGCCTTCCCTAACTCAAGTTAGTACTTTATGTACTATAATAAAAGAGCTACCTCTTGGTCTACAGATTTCATTTAATGCATACAACAAGTTATTATCTGTACCTAACTACCACAATTCTTTTAAGGATCTAACAAATTAACATTTATTTATATTTCATTTTGGTCTTCACATTTCTGTTTTCCGTTTTCCATATCATGCCAATCAATTAGTAGCTTTAGACAATCAAAATATAGACATAAACTTTTTAATGTCATCAATTCACTAAGCCAGAAATTCCCTTTCTGAATTTTCTCTGTTATCTTCGTAAGATGTTATTTTATCTTTATAGCAAGCTTAACAGTTGCTCTGCTGCTGAAAAGATCCGAAGCTCTTCTCTCTTCTGTATGCATATTGAGTAAAGCAGATGCATTTATCTTGCTTCATGAACTGGGTTTATCCAAAGATTTATCCTGCACCGATCTTGTTGTATTCGTCTGCAGATTAAAATCAGATCCCTATTCTGGCTCTATCTCCTGATCAAGACTAATTTCAGCTTTTCTCACAAGTTCATCCTGCACAATTCTTGTTGCAGTTATCTGTAGACTAAACTCAGCTCTCTGTTCTGCCTCTGTCCCAATCAGGATTAAAAATCTCTGTATCTTCAGAGGTTGGGTCTGTCTGTGATTTATACTTGTCTATTTTTTTATTTTTTTTGTAATCCATATAGGATAATATTGGCAAACTCTTCACCTGATAAGATTTCCCAGCTCATTGTAGTCTTAAAGTTCAGAATAAAGAGTTAATATTGCTTTTAATTGTAGTTTCTGCCACTCAGTTTCTACAAGCGAGGGGTATAGAGGGAAGTGACTGGATTGAAGAAAGGAAGAGCAAAAGAGGTGGGGAACAGAGATTCTCCAGCAATTATTTACAAAACATGGTGTCCATCCAAGGTCAAATAAACATTCCTTTGAAAAACAGCTTTCCCAGCACTGCCCTTGAACTGTGTCTTTAAATCCACCACATATAGAAAGCAAAAAACAAAAAGAAGTTTCCTCAAGAGTTTTTTCTCTCTACAATCCCAAAAGAGCAATAGGCAGAAAGGGAAATTCATAAAATAAATGTGAGAAAGATCACTTCTTCAGATATGTGCGTGTCTTTCAAAACATTCACACTCCTTTGCCAAATGCTGCTTCCATAAAAGGGGAGGTTGGTGCTTGTTTGAAGAAAAGATTCCAAATAACCAAGGAGAAGCGTCACACAGAAAGATAGAGGGATAAAAGCAGTTTTACTCACAACACACCAAATATGTATAGCTTTCTACAATACTCCGGTACCAACAGCTCTTGCATTCACCAGTTAATGGCATCAGTTTTCCTCCAGTGGGAGATAAGGCATTTTCCTGCTTCCACGGAAGTTCACCGCCATTCCCTTCATGGCCTTCAGGCACTGCCTTTTTTTTTGTTTCCTCTCCAAGGAAACTTACCCTTCTTAGGGTCCCTTTTATCTGGAGGAACTCAATTTGATAAGCTGCGGCACTTATCAAGTTGTCTCATGGCGGTGTAACCGGAACTCTCAAATTTCTGATAATTTTTGTAAAGTTTGTTTTTAAGAAGAATATCCACCAAATTGCAAATTTCTTCAAACATTTGTTGGGAAAGACTTGAGATATTAAAAAAATGCAATTGCAAATTTCTTCAAACATTTTTGGGAAAATACTTGAGATATTAAAAAAATGTGCTGGAGAAAAAGGAAGAGGCAGATTTATTCAACATTGTGCTGGCAGCCTGGCCACAATTTTGAATGCTTGACAATGGGGATGTGATGAGTAAGGCTTACAATACTTAAACTTTAAAAACCACAAATTGAACAGAGTTTGAATGCAATGTGTTCCTTTAAAAAAATATTTCTTTAAAATAATTGGCTGAGGTGAATCTAATGTCTCTTTTTGATTTTGACATCAAATGTCCTGAAAGTTCTAGAGGTTGTTTGGATATCAGGCAGTAATTTTAGGTATAAAATAAAATAAAATAACCAAAATGTGTTTTAAAAATCAAATTAATTGTGATGTTTGCATTGTACTTTTTATGCACCTGTATTTTGGACTGAAATCTGACTTTGCCTGAAACGTGAATTTACTTTTCATATATTTTTAAGCATTTGTGCCTATAGTTTTCATTAGTTGAAAGACTTTTGGATGTTCTCATTGAGAATGTGAAACTTAGAAGCAATATAGATAAATATAATTTATAAATCTAGACTGGCTCATGTTGGCTGTACTTATTGGAACAATGAAAAGGCATATCTTGATATCCAGATGAATTTTGATATGATTGAAAATTGTCTGCATTCATTCTGGAATTAATCCTTTTTCTGAAATAAATGCCAGATGTAATAGACTCTGGGCAAGCATCAGACTTTCTGACCTTTCCCTTTGGGGAGAAAGGCAGCATAAAAATAAAGTAGTAGTAGTAGTAGTAGTAGTAGTAGTAGTAGTAGTAGTAGTAGCAGTAGTACTGTGTTATATAGGTCAGTGTGTGTGCACATACCTTGTAATGTCATTTTAAGGATTTTTCCTAGATTCCATTTTGTTGATCAAGAATTTGAAAGCCAAGAAAGATCTTATTGCTTTATAAACACATATTTCCAAATGCAAGGCCTCTGGTAATGCTTCCTATTATCTCTAGTGTCTGTAGATGAATTTTCTTCACATTAGTCTTTTCCCCTGCTCAATTCTATAAAACTTAGCTGCAGATACAATTTTTAGTTTACCTAAAAGCAAAGAAAACCATTTGCAGTCAGGCCACTTTACTTAAATCATGATTATGATGACGGCTAAAATCCTATTACTCCTGCTTTCATATAGTGTTTCCACTGGGGACTTAAGCTCATAAAATATTGTTAATCAATACATCCAAAACAGGACTTCATCTACTTATCATACAAACTGTTTCCATAAACATCAGCAAAAGGGCTTTCCTCACAAAGCATCAGTGTCAACAATCAGCTCCAGCAGAATAGACTGAAGTCAGGTATGGATAAGCATGGGAGCGTCATGACCTACACCCAGAACTGCATTTGCTATGGCTTGTGGTCCATATCCCATATATACCCTCTGAACTGGCTGTCTGGAGCAGACTTCAAGTCAATTCATACATTATCAATTAGCTCTGATAGGCACTAACAAACGCTCATGAGACTCAAGTGAACGGCATAACGCTGGAGAAGCAAATTCACAGATGATGCAAGAGCAGCCTCTTTAATTGTGGTGCACTGGTGGCGATGCACAGACGCCACTGCTACAGGTTCCATGGAAAAAAACATCTTAGTGTTCCTTGCTCCTGGGAATAAATTATTGTACTTCAACAAGTAGTTATGTATATGGAAGCAATTCACAAGTGCCAATCATCTATTTGGGGAGAAATGGATGAGGAAAGACACTCTATCAACAAGCTTTCTGCTGCTGTCTTCATATCATGAGTTCTGCAAAATATTAGAAAGGGAACATGAAGAATGGGTGGGAACTGCATCAACTAACCAAACTTTCTCAAGTTATAGATAAATGAGATGGAAATGATGTGTACTTTTTTTTAAAAAAAATGAGAAAACACAGCCAACAAATTTGTTCACTGTACAAAAGGTTTTGAGCACATGGCTCTTAAAGCTCCCTGCTTGAAACCCTGTGCATTGTGCAAGATATTTGTAGCAATTTCCATCCAGGGAATAGCTGTACCTACAGAATCATTTTGCTCTAGTGTGAGAGTTCCAGCTTGACTTGATTAAGCAGTCACTTTTCTGCCCTGCTGGCTGTGGTATCAGTGTATACTTAAATCATTCAACATTAAAAAACTTAGGAAATTCAGCTAATCAAAAACACAAAACCAACACAAATTTGTTCATGAATGTTGTGCTTCTCTATGTACACTTGTAAAAAACAAAACCCAGCCCTGACAATTGCTTTGTATTTGAGTAAAAATGCTTTGTAAGATTATAAGGGGCTATATAAAACGTTAGTCACTTGTTTTGCACCAGCACTGATCCATTAAAGAAATGTCAAAGATGTAACTTGGTTAAGTGATGAAAAAGAAGAAAGAGTCAGTTTCTGGGACTTTCCCTTGTTAGTTTGTGAATGGTAGTCAGCACAAATCTGTGTAGACCATATTGGCTGCTGCCAATGGTGTTGCGAGCATTCAGGTCACCCTTTGCTATGTAAACTTTTGCATCCTTTTTCCTGCTGGTAATGTGGGTACAATATCCAGCAGCACTATTGGGTATTTCCTGGCGTTTTGAATCATGGCTATAGAAGTACAATATCCCACATTCATAAGTTGTAGTTTTTGTTTGTTTTTTGTGTTTAGTGTTTTTTAAAGAATTGAATGGGGCAGATGTTGGCAGCACAATAGTAATTCTTAGAGCTCCTTGAAAAAGGATTGGCTTAGGGTTTCCATTGAACGTTCCCCCAAAAATAATTGGCATGTGTTTTTAATATTTCTGCCAGTTTCTGTGCAAACTCATAACTGTTAGAACTTACCTATATTTCCACGCAGACATTATATGAGTTTTAATTACTCTTAACTTCATTTTTTTCCAAAGGTGTTTGAGAGAATACGGCATCTAGAGACAGCAAGTTGCAACAATCAGACTGTTTTAAAGGGAACACTAATAAGGAGATGTTTTCCCCCAGTCAAATGATGCCTAGACTTTTCTTGCTAAATTAACTGCAAAAAATGCTGCAGGACATTAGTAATCTGTTTTGCACCAGCATCTAACCACTGTTGGAGATGTAACTTGACACATATCTTCAATGGCCTTCTAAAGAGATGGAGTGTACATGATTTATCACCATATTATGAGAAGCCTGGTCAAATGTTCCACATCACCTCCCACTCACTCACCAAACAACCCTGATCTGGAGTTTGGATCCAAACGGGCCAATTCATCCTACACGTACAGTGTTCCTTGAGAGTCCTTGTTCCCAGTGCCCTAATTTTACTAAGCTGAGGAGCAGTGACATGAGGTGTGTGTGGGTACCTTAATTAATTAACAGTGACCACTCAAGTTGATTCCGAGTTATAGTAACCCTTTCAAGGGTCTTCTATATCCAGAAATGGTTTACCATTCTGGGGGCAATCTGGAAATATGCAGCTTGTCCGAGGCCATGCAGGGTGGCTCTTCTCCTAGAAGTCACAATGGGGAATTAAACTCCCAACTTCTGTTTCTATGGCCAAGTACCCCACTAACTGAGATATTTTGCCAGCTGTGCACATCAAGAAATATGAGAAATGGAATTCCAATGGTTTCTGGAATCCCAATAAGTCCAAAATTTTATTTTGTATTTTTGTTTAGAACCCATTACCTAAACAACATAGGCAGAACTATCTGTTATGCTCCAGTATTCTCAGCCCACAGAGGAAGTAGAACATGGGAGGGAATATCCTAAACTACTTGGCAGCAGAAATATAAATTTGTCAATAACGTACCAAATGAAAAGAGGATTTCAGCCAAAACATGTGAATAATTAAAACTCTCACATGCACACAAAATTAGGATCGTTTCCCAATTATTCATGAACAAAGGGAAGGCTGGGTTGTAAGATAACTTATTCACACCCTGTAATATATTGTGATCCACTTGTGAAGATTAATTAGCAAAGAGTGTGGAGGATGAAAAGCTTGGTAAAAGTGCTAAGTGATATTAATCATTGTGATTAGAACGTAATTGTTTTTACTCCTCCTATGATGTGACACAAAGGTCTGATCTGAGGAGAGAACTTCACTTTTAAAATAAATTAGATAGGTATTTACCTGTAGTATGTGTGTTTTCCTAGGAAGGAATTCTACAGAGCAATCATTAGGGGCTGTTGGAAGAAGAAATCAATACATCGCTTCTATGCCAATACGTGTTATTGGCCGCTATCACACTTCAAACAGCAACCACTTTTTGTTTTGAATTGCCTTCTGCCCTCCCCTGGTCATGTGAAGTGATTCAGCATTCCACACTTGGCATTTTCTCATGAACCAGTTTCCCCTTTCGCACTCTGCTAAACTGCTTTTTGTTCTGATTTTGTCCGTCATTTCCCCATCATCTGCTTCTATTTCGGAATTTTTTTTAGGGTAACATCATGCCTTTGTTCTTCCATTCTAAGTAATGTGGCTAATTTTCCACTTTTCCGATGGCAGGATGTCATACAGAGGGGGAAACCCAGAAAAAAATAGTGCATGGTGTCTGCAATTTCAGCCAAATTGCTTCAAAAAGCGGTCTAGAAATTGGTTTTAAAAAATACCACCCCGGTAGCCATCGCAAGAAAAACCAACACAGTGGCCAAAAAGGGGCGTGGCCAAAGGGGCTCCATGGAAAAAGTGATTCGAAATGCAGCAGATGATTTTTAAGGTGATTTGACTTTAAGCAAAAGGCGATTCAAAACCTAAGTGCGGTAGGGCTGTCCTCCCTCAGTATTTCAAAACACAGCTCAGAACTGTGGGCCCGCCTGGATTGTTCTGGGTAGGTGACACTGCAGCATAGGGCACTTTCCCTCCAGATAATACCTACTCTCAGCTTTTGGGTAGTTATCACAGTAAAGTACTCCCCTCCCAGTGAGGCTCTTTTGCCTGACCTCAATCAACTGATCATCCAACAGACCACATGAGTGTGGGGAGCTTTGGTTAAAAGCTGCTAATTTATTTTAAAGCAGCAAGACAGGCATTGTTTCCAATGCTCTCAAAGTAATGCACCCAGTACAACTTGTTACTTATTAATATCGGAATTTCACATTGTTGCCCTTTACTTCTCAATTAGTTTATCATTATTCTATTACTTTTTGGGGGGAAATAATGCTATGAAAATAGCAAAATGGCTCCCTTGGGTCAAAATCTACACAAACAGCTTCCCACAAGGGCAGATGTCTTAGAAGTAAAAAGTAAATGCTTCTCTTTAAAGGTAAGATAAGGTAAGATAAGGTGAAACTTTATTGCCATTGTCCTATACAGAACAACAAAATTAAGAGAAAAACGAATTTAAAAATCTACATCAGAAACATCCATACAGAAGAACATACCACAAACATACCCCACCCTACATTTATACAGAAACTCCATCAAAATGTACATTTCCCTGCATTCAAAGCCATAACCACTTTTGGATCAAAACTATTTCTCAAGCATCTGATTCTAGTCTTAATGACCCTATACCTCCTTCGAGAAGGCACAAGCTGGAAAAGATCATTTCCATTCTAAGTAGTCATGACATTTCCAGTTGTCATGTAATTTTGCAAATATAATACACATCTATTCACACACACACACACACACACACACACACACACACACACACTATAGCTTATAGGTAACACTGTTATCTTCCAACTCTGCTTAAAATTGTGTGTTCTGTTGGTATTGTATTCAAAATTGTAATGGGGCTTCACTGCTGTATTGGTTTAGCTTTGGCCATGTGAAAATAGCATACTGAGAGAAAGGATAGAGACAATCAGATGAATGCGTGGGGAGCGAGAGTAGCAGTTATTTTGTGTCTTTTAAACTATGCATTCCTTGCTTAATTTCCCAGTTTCATTCTTGAGGTATGCCTGCGGTTATGTCTAATGGCCTTTGTTTTGTATACTAAGTTACTGGAAGGTCTGTGGTGATGAGAGTGGGGAGACTGGGTATATCAGAGTGTCAGCCTGCCCTTCAACAAATCCTTGGGCTTCCAGCACCCATACCACTTAATTTTCTTTTTAATGGCTCAAAAAGACCACCTGTGATCTTTGGAGTGTGTGGGAGTGTCTTGAGAGGCGTTTCTTAGACCCTCAACATTTATTTTTTAAATGGATTTTTGCCACTTAGTGGTGCTGGGGGGATTAAGGTTTTTTTTTTTAACTTTACAAAAAAAATTTGTAACAAAAAATTGAGGTGGGAAATCACAGTAGTGGGTGTGTCCCTCCAAAATCCAGGAATATGCATATGTGACTAGAAGTAGGGAATGATAAAAAAAATCAGCTATATCAAAGAGTATCACTGATTCATAGGATATTCATCCCTTTGTATTTGTTGCTTCCAGAGGCCCCGATACTACATGAAGGGATAGTTTCCCCCATTTAACCCATCCCTTCACGGGGCTTCCCTCTCTGCCTATCTGAAATCCTCTCTGTGGATCAGCTGTTCTTCAGGGGCACAGGCAGACTGTGTGGCAAAATCTCTTCCCACAGCCCAAGCAACCCTGGTTGGGCTCCGCACTCTTAGCTCTCAACTTAACTGCACTTCTTTCTGAACTGCATAGGCTCCACCCTTTTTATATCCTACCATTCCCCGCCCTCCTGCTGGGATTGGCTGATGATTTGTATATTCATCACTCTTGTCTGCAGGGTTTGTCACAGGCTCACAAAAGGGATTCCTTGTTGCTGCCTTGAGGGAAAATCCCTTTCTGAAAAAGAATGAAAAATGCCCCTTTTTCCAATAAAAAAAGAGGGGAACCAAGCTGCTGGGATTTGTTTCTGTTTTTATTCTACGCTGGTCCCTTGTGTTGTTGTTCATTCATTCAGTAGTGTCCAACTCTTCATGACCCCATGGACCAGAGCATGCCAGGCCCTTCTGTCATCCACTGCCCCCCCAAGAGTTTGGTCAAATCCATTTTGATTGCATTTATGACACTGTCCAACCATCTCATTCTCTTTTCCTTTTGCCTTCAATCTTCCCCAACATCAGGGACTTTTCCAAGGAGTCCTCTCTCCTCATGGGGTGGCCAAAGTATTGGGGCCTCAGCTTCAAAACCTGTCCAGGGTTGATTTCTTTCAGGATGGATAGGTTTCATCTCCTTGCAGTCCAGGGGACTCTCAAGGGCCTCCCCCAGCATCACAGCTCAAAAGCATCAGTTCTGTGACAATTAGCCTTCTTTATAGTCCAGATCTCGCTTCCATACATCACTACTGGAAAAACCATAGCTTTGCCAGACCTTTGTCAGCTAAGTGATGTTTCTGCTCTTTAAGATGCTGCCTAGATTTGTCATCACTTTCTTCCCAAGAAGCAGGCGTATTTTAATTTTGTTGCTGCAGTCGCTATCTGCAGTGATCAAGGAGCCCAAGAAAATAAACTCTGTCATTACCTCCATTTCTTCCCCTTCTATTTGCCAGGAGGTGATGGGACCGGTGGCCATGAGTTTAGTTTCTTTTATGTTGAGCTTCAGCCCATTTTTTCACTCTCCTCTTTCATCATCATTAAGGCATTCTTTAATTGCTCCTCAGTTTCTGCTATCAGAGTAGTATCACTGTCCTATACTGTTAAAGGCTTTATAGGTCAGATGCCTGAAAGCTGTGACCTATGAAAATGATTGGGTTACTTTCCCCCCAGTATAGGTTACAAGCAGTCCATTCCTCGGGGGGGGGGGGGAGAGCAAAAAATTATACTCCATTATCCTTCAACAAACAATATAAGTGCACCCCCATCCCACGGGCCCATCCATGCATTCTTATTCGTTGCTCCATCTTCTATTCTTCTAGTAATCTTCTTAAAGTTCTCTTCTCCAGAATTGTTGTGAGATATTCGTGGACTCTTTCCCTTTTCCTTCGACTAATACATAATCTAAAAATTTATCCCAGATATCGTATAAAATGTCTTTTTTCATTTCTCCTCGTTTAACCTTTAAACTGCAGGACAGTTTATCATTTATAGCTATATCCCAAAGTTCATTATACCAGTCTTCCATCTTGAATTCTAGTTTTGACTTCCAATTTTTTGCTATGATTAATCTAACAGCTGTCATAAAATTTGCTATTAGTTCCTTTGTTTTAACATCATAATCTTTACTTGTTAACAATGATAATAATGCTATCTCTGGATTACAATCTATATCTATCTTAATCATATTACTTAGCTCTAAAAACACTTTTTTCCAGAACCTTTGGACTATTTCACATTCCCACCAAAGATGCAAGTAAGTACCAAGCTCATTTTCACATTTCCAACATATCTTAGAGTAGGCAGGATTCATTCTATTTAGTCTAACTGGGGTTAAATACCATCTAAAAACCAATTTAAAGTAATTTTCTTTTATCCTGACCGATAGTGGTCTCAAAATTCTCATATTCCAAATTTTCTTCCAGTCTTCTTTCTCTATCTGTACATTAAGATCTTGGTTCCAGACTTCTCTCAAGGTATTTAACTCCTTCATTTCTAATGATTCCCCTAGTATTTTATATATTTTACGTGTTATTCCTTTCTCTGAATTTTCCTGTTCAGACTCGAGCGACAATAGAAAGTGTTCAAATTTTGTGCACTCTCTGGTTTGATTATTTCTTTTTTCCCAGTCCTTCGTCCATTTTCCTAGTTGAATATAATTTAACCATGTTAAATCACTGGGTTGCAAAATATTTTTTATATCCTGAATTGTTTTGATCTTGAGCATCCAATCCTTTAGTCTAGCTATTTTCTTAATTTTAAATAACTCCTGATAATGCTTCAAGTTGACTGGAAAGCTTTCCAAGTCAGTAAATAAAGCCAGTGGGGATCCCTTCTGAGACAAGATTTTTCTATATGTTCTCCATGTAACAATTAGACTATTCAACAGGGGGTTGTCTATCTTTACTTTGTTTTTAACTTCCGTGAATAATAATGTGTTTATTTCCCCCTTTATATCCAAAGACTCTTGCTCCCACCATATTAGCTTCTGTGGTTTAAAAAGAATTTCCCCCAAAGAACTGAGTTGATTGGCTATATAGTAATTTCTTATATTGGGTAAACCTATTCCTCCTTCTTTCTGAGATCTATACCATAGACTTTTATTTATTCTTGATTTTTTCCCTGCATTACAAAACCTATTTATCATGTCTTGGAGAGTTTTAATTTCCTTTTCTAAAAACTGAACCGGTAGCATTTTAAAAATAAAGTTAATTTTTGGAAGTATTTTCATTTTTATCAATGCAATTCTACCAAACCACGATAATTTTAGTTTAGAGTAGGATAATAATTTATTCTTCATCTCTTCTTCTAACTTCGAAATATTTCTTTCTTTAGTTTTGGTGAATTCTTTATGGAGTTCTAATCCTAGATATTTAATGCTTTTTCCCGGTTTAAGTCCAGATTTTTCAATCATCTTTAAGTCATGTTTTCCATAATTGAACTCTCTGATTTTTGCAAGTTTACACACAATCCTGTTATTTCTCCAAATTCTTCTAAATGAGTTTTTACTCTTTGAATATTCTCTATTGGGTTTACAATAGTCAAAAGAGCATCGTCCGCGAATAAACTGATTTTAGTTGCCCCATCTTTCCCTATACCTTTAATAGAATTATCGTCCCTTATAGCATTTGCCAGGAGCTCTATAACAATACAAATGAGGACTGGAGAGAGAGGACATCCTTGTCTAGTTCCCCGGCCTAGGGTGATTTGTTCGGTCAATCCATCGTTAACTATTATTGAGGAAGTGCCCTTTGAATATAATTGATTTATTACTCCCAAAAAGGATTTCCCAAATCCCCATTTTTTTAGCAAAATTTTTAATGTGGGCCATTGAACACAATCAAAAGCTTTAAAAAGATCTAGAGATAACATCCCAGCTTTAGTAGTACTCTTTCCCATTTCATAAAGAACATTCAAATTCCTTCTAATAATATTTGCCATTTGTCTACCTTTAATAAAACCACATTGATCCTCTTTAATATATTTAGCTATAACTTTATTCATTCTTTTAGCCAGAATTGCTGTGAAAATCTTGGTGTCTTGATTTAATAAGGCTATTGGTCTGTAAGACCCGATATCCATTAAGTTTTTACTAGGTTTTGGAATTAAAATAGTTAAAGAATTGGTCCAAGATCTCGGAATTTGTTCTCCATCCAAAATTTCATTATATAGCTTCTTTAATTTAGGTATTAATACTGCTTTAAAAAGTTTGTAAAATTCAAGTCCCAGAGCGTCCATTCCGGGAGTTTTATTATTCTTTAATTTGTCTATTACCTCGCTTATCTCTTGGTCTATAATAGGCTTTTCCATTTCCATCATATCTTCCTGTTCCAAGACCCTCTTTAAATTCTTAGTGATGTACCTTTCTATATCCTCCTTAGGTTTATTTTTTGCAGTATATAACAACTGGTAAAACTCTTGTATAGCTTTTAACTTTTCCTTCATTTGTGTGCATGTCTTGCCTGAGGAGTCTTTTATAATCCCTATTGTGTTCTTGTCTTGTCTTTTCTGTGCTAATCTGGCTAAAAGTTTTGAGTTCTTATTGCTGTATTCAAAAAAATTTCTTTTTAAGTACAGAAGATTCCTTTGTGTTTGTTGCAAATCTAGATCTTCTAACTCTTTTTTCTTGCTTCAATCAACCTCAATATCTTATTATCCTTAGTAAGAAAAAATTGGGATTCTAAATCTGCTATTAATTTTTCTAATTTTCTTTTATTGAATTCATCCTGTTTTTTAATTTTAATATTTTCTTTTATGATAAGGCCTCTAGCTACCGCTTTCAGGGTGTCCCATATAATTGGCGTTTGGCTACCTGCCTTTTCGTTTATATCCCAAGTTTCCAACCAATCTTTTTTAACCTTTTCCAGCACTTCTGGATGGTGAAATATTTTTAAATTCATTCTCCACCTTTTAGCTTCTCTATAATTTTTATTTGTTGCTAAGTCCATGGACATTAAAGCATGGTCAGATGTTTTTATAATCTCAATCTCGGTATTATTTACCTTGGGTATTAGGCTTTGTGAAACAAACACAAAATCTATCCTAGAATAGGTTTTGTTTACTGGTGAGTAGAAGGTGTATTTTGTTTCATCTCCTTTCAATTCTCTCCAGACATCCTTCAGTCCTGTTGTATTTATAAACTTTGCTAGAGTTGTATGTCTTGTTCTCCACTCTTCCTTTTTACAGACCGATTTATCTTTAATTTTATCTAAGACCATATTAAAATCCCCTGCCATTATTAAATACCCCTTTTTAAACCAATTCAATCTGATCCCAAAGGAGATTGTAAAAGCGGCCTTGATTAACATTTGGTGCATACAGATTTACCAAAGTGTAGTAATCTTTCCCCATTAGAACTTGCAATATTATATATCGACCTTCTAAATCTTTTACCACATTTTCAACAACACATTCACAATTCCTTGAGATTATAATGGCAACCCCTCTTGCTTTAGATGTGCCAAAGCTTTTTTCATATACATATCAACATTTGGAATTTTTAATTCATTAATACCATCTCTTGTTTGGTGAGTTTCTTGCAAAAAAGCAATATCTATTTTGTGCCTTTTGATCATCGCTTCAATTCTGTTTCTCTTCGAAAATGACCCCAGACCTTTTACATTCAGTGTTGCTAATTTTATAAACTTTCCCATAACCTAGTTCTTTTGGTTACAATATTCTGGAATGGTCCCGTTGTGCACACAAAATTAAAAACACCAACAATTAATAAAAAATAAACTAAAAAAAAAAACTAATCCTCCACCCTAAAAAACTATTCTTTTCTCCCACCCCACCAGCTATCATACTGTTTAGCATGTGCATCAAGGGGATGGGAGGGAGGAGGTCTGTCCACAGACATTAGTCAGCCAAGATCTCATTAGCTCTTAAGTAGCATGTTACTGTAAATTCCATAAATTTATTCTACCCCCCTCTGAACCACCCTCTCACCCCCACCACCCCCTCAAAAAAGGGGGGGCAAAGGGGGGAGGGGGGAGGGAGGGAAAGGGATAATAAAGAAAAGAGAGGAAAAAAACCCCAGAAAGAAAAATAAATTAAAATTGAAAAAAAAAAGGAAAAGGGGGAAAAAGGGGGGGAGAAGGGGGAAGGGAAGTGGAAGGGAAAAAAGGAAGAAGGGTAAAAGAAGAATAGCAAAGGGGATGATAGGGGTGAGAGAGGGGGAAGGAGAGAGTAAACTAAATGAGTTTCATCTATTCTTCATCTTCATCGAAGATTCCTGGAGCTGGAGTAAAAAAAAAAAAAAAAAACGTTCACTGTTCTGATGTTGCCACAGAAGTTCCCGGGGAAGGACAAGCAGAAACTGAGATGTCTTGGATATTCCATGCTTCAAGAAGGTGCTGGCCTTCTTCTAGAGAGTGAATAGTGTGTTGAACAGAGCCTTTCCAAACTTTCAAAAATAGGGGGTGGCCCCAAGAATAGCGATAGTTGTGTTAGCTTTGAGCGGCCGTTGAGCCAAAAAATTCTCCCCAGCATACAGCTGGGAGAGAAATATAGCTGGTCCGGCACACTTTCCCTGCGTGCCTCTGCTTATCTTCCAATCTCCGGACACAGGGATCTGCAGAGTAGCGTTTTCTTCTCAAGATTTAGCGCAGCGGACTGTCTTCTGCCAGTGCTCAAGAAATAAATCAGTCTGACAGTCTGAGACAAACTACTGCCTAGTTTATTTACAATTAACTCATATATTTACATCCCGGACTGCAAGCCGGCATGTCGGCGTCTTGCAACACACACGCTAAGAAAAAAACACAGCTGAGCACACTAACTCAAAGAACAAAACTGAAAGAACCTGGAGATTCTCCCTCCTCCAACATTTCACTGCACATGACAACAGATTTGATTTTAACCCTGTAAGCACCAAATCTGATACTCCAACAAGTTGTTCTTCCTTAATATGGTTGTGACTGGTCTCATCGATTTACGCCAATCAGCAGTTTCTTTAGAAAAATCTTGAAAAACTTGCACAGTTTTTCAAGACTTCATGAAGGAAATGCGTTTGATGAGGACGGAGCTCGCTAGCATTATGAGTGTTAATCAGCAGGACGTGATACGCAGAATTGACGGCCTTTCAAAGGAACTCCAAGGCACTAACAAGATTTATCACATGAAATACAGCTAAATGGCCAGCGGCTTGATAATCTGGCAGGAGAATTTAAAAACCTGGAGATACGTGTAACGAAAAACGAAACTCAAATTAACTCTCAGAAGCAGACTTTACTCAAAGCTAATAAGAAACTAACTTACATTGAAGATTACTCTCGGAGACAGAATGTCAAACTGATTAATTTTGCTACTCAAAGGAAGGGGGCATCATTAAAACAGGAAGTTTTAACCTGGCTTAACTCCTTTCTGCCCAAACAATTAGAGGACGATGATTTAGAGAGAGTTCATTATCTGGGCAGTTCAAGAGATGGGGCCCCAAAACCAGTGATAGTAAGATTCACTTCTTACGTAAATAAAGAGCGCCTTATGTCTTCAATTAGAGCCAATCCTAATATTCTTAAGAGAGGATACTCCATTATCCTGTACAACAAAGTTATGGTCCATCCTCTGTATATTTTGGAGGTTAAAAAAGACTAAGAGGTGTTCTTGATAGCTAAGTCTTTAAAGTAAAGTATACTTTGGGTCTCTGCCCCTGAAAGTGGACAAAAAGACTACCTTGAGACGCTTAGAAGATGACTACATTGGCTGAAATCTTTTTAATCCATGGTGAGTCACATAAGAGCAGCACCACTGAATTTGTGGTGATCCGGTGAGTCAGCTTCTCTGTATGTGCCATTGATTCAGGTGGGCTTACTTTAGTTGCAACTTTCACATAATTTCAGGGAGTAGTACGGGGGAAGGAAAATATGGGTATCTTGAAGAGAAGGATTGATTTACTGTATAAAGACATGATGGCAATTTCTTTATTTATTCTTGTCAATATAGTTGGTTTGGCTAGCTGCAACAGTAGTCAGCTAGCCACTAGTTCTGACAAAAATCATGTTGCTTAATGTAGTAAAATTGCATAAGAATGGTCTAATTGAATCTCTGTGTGGGATTAAGCTTCTGGCTTGACGTAACTGTAGCCATTTTGCCATTTCAAAAGCAACAGCTTTTGATGGCAAAGGTCTGAGTTCTCTGCAACCGCAGAACAACAAGATTGTGTCAACCCACTAGCCCTCCCTTTATCTTACCTCATTATTCCTTAGTAGAGATGGGCACGACTCAGCGAAATTTTTGTTTTCGTTTTCATTTTTTCATTTTGTTTCGTAACGAAAATGAAAATGAAAAATTTTTCAGAAGCAAAACGACAACAGAAATGAAACGAAAAATTTTGCTGTGTTTTTCGTTTTTGTTACGGCAGACACATTGCATTGAAAAGAATGCTAACGAAATGAAAAATTTTCGTTTTTGTTTTGTTTTTTGTTTCGTTTCATAACAAAAACGAAAACAAAAATGTGCAAAAAACCCCCAAAAAATGAAAACGAACCGAAACGGACCCCTAAACGACAAACAACAAACGAAAAATTATTTTTTTGAGTCGTGCCCATCTCTATTCCTTAGTAAAGCTTGCCAAAAAGTGATCTCATTTTCTTCTACCATTACTAGTTAAGTTTGCCAATTAGAGAACAGTCTCTTATCACTAAGCTAAAGCTTACCAATTAGAGCAACAATACACGTAGAAATGCATAATAATTTAGACCTCCTATGCAACACCTTCTTTAACTATATTTGGGGAATTTCTTGCTGCACCACAAAGAAATGATGTAATCAGCTTTGGCACAGGGGTTAATAAAGACCGCAGTCATACCTAGGTTTCCTTCGTATTTAAATTTCCTACGTATTGTTTTTGGAGCGGTCACATGGTTTTTAATGAGCAGTTGGTGTCCTCTCCTCTGCGTTGTACCTTCCTATTCTGGTTCTGTCCTAACTTGTGTACTACGCATTTTGTCCTACTTTCCAGCTTCAGTTTCCAAGGCTCCGTCTTTTAAGCCGGGTAGAAAGGGGAGAAACTGAATTTACTGTGTATTTTCAGTGTCCTGTCGTTGCAACAGAAGCAAACAAGTAAGCATTTTCGAGTGAAGTTTCTAAATCCAGCCCCTGGCGGTAGTTTAAGAAACTTCACTGAAACTGCTGTTCGAGGGGTGTGGTCGGCTGGGAGCAGAATTTGCTTCTCTTCCTGGTTAGCATGCGATCTTTTACTGCCTAGTTCGCTGACGGGAAACTACGCAGAAAACGCAGGTATGGCCACGGTCAAAGAGGGCCTCTTCAGACAAAAGAAGAGCTCCTCCGTTGGTACAGATCTCTCTCTCTCTCTCTGTTTCTTCAAAGCACTTTCCCATTAGTCCAGTACCCAGCTGCCCCTCGCTGCCCCTGGTTATTGCAACATCTCAGCCCAGTATATTGCTACATCAGTGGGGATTCCATTGATTCAAATGGGCTTACTCTAGCTATAATGTCATGAAAAGACGTCACACCTAAGAGGAGGCCAATCTGAACCAAAGGAACAGTTGACTCACCACATCCCCCTGGTGTGATTTACTGCACTACACTACTGGATTTCAGCTGACATTTCCAGACTACAGTGGACATATATTTTCTATGCTTGAGTGGATGCTTCTAGGTTGTTTCCCTTAATACAAGGATGGTACATTTGCATTACAAACTTATGCCAGCTTGACAAATGTATAATTGTCACAAACATTTCAAAGAATCCTAAGAACTTTAGTTTGGCAGTGCTGCTGAGACTTCTTTGTTAGACATTGCCTCTGAAAACCAAACCCAGTGAGGAAGAGATAAACGAAGAGGGTATGTCTAGCTTGGAGTAGAGAGGACCGACAGCTCATTCGATAGAACTTGCCTTAAATTATTTGAAGGGCTGATGAGCAGAAATTGGCCCACGCTTGTTTACTGCTGCTTCAGAGATGAATCAATGGGTTAAAACAAAGAAGAAAGGACATTTTGATTAAACTTTCAGAAGAACTTTCTGGCAGCAAGGGCAGTATGATAAGGTAGTGAGCTGCTCCAGAAAATGCTGGATGTTCCTTTATAGGATGCTTTAAAAAAAAGTCTAGATGTCCACCAGCACTGTATGTTTTAGCTGTTTAGATATTCCATGCACTGAAAGGAGTTTGGCCTTGGTGATCCATGGGGTTCTTTTGTCTCTACAACTCAAAAATGCTACAATTCTAAGACACACTCCTCCTCTCACCCACCTCCCAAAAATAACCCCTTGCGGTTTTGAAAATTTCATAGGGAGATGACAAGCCCATTAAATCAATATATGCCTTGTAGCATTTTTGAGCTAGCAGTATTTTCCAGTCTAATAGGGAAAGCAACAGAAGGGTGGGGTGGGGGAAAACAGACAAAGGAGAAAAAGAAGGCACTGATGAGTTATTCTCTTCTTTTGATATATGCAGTAATAGGAATAGACAAATATTGTGGCATTTTATTCTCTCAACACAATCTTTCTAATGTGAATAAAGCAGTATTTCTTACTGCCTTGTGTTGTTCATGATTTATAGAAACTCTTCAGTAGCTTTGACCTTTTCTGTAGGCTATATTTTCGATAGATGGGCCTTCCACTCCATTTTATCAGCCTCACTTAACTAGCAGAGAAAGGATACAGAAATATTTAAGCAGGATCAGTTGGAGATGCATTATTAAAGAGTTTCAAAGCATAGGGTGTTATTTTCCTGGACATATTCAGTATTAACATCCTGCTATCGCTCTGGAGTTGCGATAACAGAAAATTGTGCTACCCAGAAGCCATGATTCTTAGACTACAGATTGAAACACATATCTGAGCCGTGTGCACTCAAGCGCATTTATAAAAAAAAATGAGGGACTGTGCATTTGTCTAGGATAGAAATGCAGATTTTTACCTTTTTCATACCTATTTGAAAAGGAAAGATGGGTCCTACCCAACTAATAATAATAATAATAATAATAATAATAATAATAATAATAATAATAATAATAATAATAATAATAAT
>JAHTLZ010004002.1:0-12879 GCA_023846285.1 Phrynocephalus versicolor
GCTGATAACCCCAGCTCCTGCCAACCTAGCAGTTTGAAAGCATGTAAATGTGAGTAGATAAATAGGTACCGTTGTAAAAAGCAGGAAGGTAAAACTGTGTATCCTTGCAGCCATGCTGGCCAAGTGGCCACAAACTTGTGCAACACTGGCTCTTTGGTTTGAAAAGGGAGGTGAGCCCCACTCCTAGAGTTGGACACAACCAGCACGCATGTGCAGAGGGACCTTTACCTTTTTATTCTATGATTTGGTGATTCTCCTCATCATTCCTTGGAATTGAGTTGCAAGACCTTATGGACCGTGGGTGGTTGTATGGAAATCTGTGCACAGTTCTCACATGTAATTTAATTTCCATGATATATAATACCCAATCTATATGTTCCCCCCACCTCCATTGACTCAAGTGTGTTTGCACATTTTCTTCAGCTGTTCACCTTTTACCTTCTCACATTTTGAAAGTGCTACCTTGTTTTGTCCGTATGTTATTGAACTAGGATGCCTTGCAAAAGCGAGAATTTTTCTTGGGAGGCGAGCCTCTTTTTGACGGCTGTCCCAGAAGTACCAAAAAGTGCTACTTTAATCAAACCTGTCAAATCCAATGAAACTTTTCACTGTCCCTGAGGTTGGCTTGCAGAGGCTTCTGCAAGGAAATGAAAATGAAATCCAGCCCAATTAATCTGATAAAATATCAGCTATGAACAAAAACAGTCATGTATAACAAGTGGACATCCTGTTTTCATCTTGATACCAGTGTAAAACATGATGAAACCAGATGTTTGAAATTCAGAGCGAGTAAAATGAGTTTAGACGTTTGTTACACTTCTCTCTGTCTCTCTCTCCCTCTCTCTCTCTCTCTCTCTCTCTCTCTCTCTCTCTCCCCCCCCTCTCTTCCTCTTATCCCTTGGGATAAGAGGGATCTTCTTAAATAAAGAGACATCTCTTTATAGCAAGTTGTGTGTTTTTCTTTAGATGTATAGGTTTGGAACACAGATGACATTGACACTATATTTTCATTGTTAGCTTCCATCACTCATAATTTTAAATAGAATTTTGCTTTTTTTAACTGCTCGCATTCTTTTGTAGCTTTAATGTAATGTCTTTTAATGCTGTAAGATGTCCTCAATTCCCTGTTCTCAATACTTGAACATGTCTTAGGTTGTTACCTCACATCAACTTAGTACCACAACAAAATAAAATGTGTAATACAGTATATCTTGTCGTGGTAATGTGGTTTTGTTGCTATTTGTGTGTCTTCAAGAACGCACTTTATTGTAATGAAACTTCTGTGACCTCACGGATGGGGGGGTCACATCAAAGTACATTTGTTTTTATTTTCCTGTGGCAAAAAACAGAAAAAATACTTATGTTGTGGAATATAAGCTACCCCAAGGGCGTGTGTATCGGTTTAAAAACTGCAATGGAAATGCAACAAGGATTCTACCACCTCGAGGCTAGTAGGTACAAGGAAGATGCGCTGAGTAGCACTTTTGGGGGCATAGTTGTACTTTATTTTGCATAAAGTGCAACAGCCGTGGGGGAACAATTTTAAGTACCACAACTTGGCACACTTTCTAGAGCAGCAAAGTGGACGTGAGGTTACGTCCTTAATTGTACTGGACTGAATTTTATCGCCCATGACTCCAAGCTGCCTTGGGTCCTTTTCCAAGGAGAAAAGCAGGGTAAAAATACTCATTTATTTATTTATTTATTTATTGTATTTATATCCCGCTTAATATCAAAAGATCTCTAAGCGGCTTACAAAGCCACAATTGGCACAGATAAACACAACTGAGCAAACAGACGATACACACAACAAACTAATATAGTTAAAAACCTGATAGTGTTCCTGATACTATCTAATAAAAATCTAATAAAAATCTAATAGAAATATCATTCAGAGACATGGCGATGGCGGGGTAAAAAAAAAAAAAGAAACCTAGGAATCGCCGAAGGCCTCCCGGAAGAGGTAGGTTTTTAAAGCCTTCCGGAAGGCCAGCAGGGACTCTGCAGAGCGCACTTCAGGAGGGATGGAATTCCAAAGGCTAGGGGCCGCCACTGAGAATGCCCGGGCCCAAGTACTCGACTTCCGGGCTTCTCTGGGAGTGGCGACCCGCAGCAAGTGCGCTCGCGCCTGCCGAACGGGACGGGCCGAGGTGGATCGCTGAGCGATACGCTCTGTCAGGTAGTCCGGTCCCAAGCCATGGAGGGTTTTATAAACTAAAACCAAGACCTTGAATCTAATCCGGGCTGCAACGGGCAGCCAGTGCAGGCGGGCCAGAACTGGCGTGATGTGATCATACCGACGCACGCTGGCCACCAGCCTGGCCGCCGCATTCTGTACCCGCTGCAGACGCCGGAGAAGAGTCAAGGGCAACCCCATGTAGAGGGCGTTACAGTAGTCCAGCCTCGAGATCACCAGTGCTTGGACCACTGTTCTCAGAGAGTTCGCGTCGAGGTATGGGCGGATCTGGGCGATCCGACGGAGATGGTAATAGGCGGACCTGGTCACCGACGCCACCTGGGATTCCATGGAAAGCGCCGGGTCCAGGAGCACGCCCAGATTCCGCACCCTCTCCGCGAGCTGGAGGGAAACTCCCCCCAGACAGGGGAGGGGGCCACCGTACCCCGACGGCGAGCTCCCAAAGAACATGACCTCCGTCTTCTCGGGGTTGAGCTTAAGCCTGTTCGCCCCGGTCCAGGTCAGTATGGCCTCCAGGCACCCATCGAGAACTTCAACAGCTTCCACAGCAGAGGTGGAAAAGGAGAGATAGAGCTGCGTGTCATCAGCGTACTGATGACAGCAGACTCCAAAATTCCTGATGACCCCCGCCAACGGCCTTACGTAGATGTTAAACAGCATGGGGGACAGAGACGACCCCTGTGGAACCCCACAAGGGAGAATCCAAGGGGCCGATAACTCCCCCCCATGCTGAACGTACTGCGGCCGGCCCTCCAGGAAGGAACGGAGCCATCTGCGAGCAGAGCCTCCGATCCCAACCTCAGAGAGCCGGCCCAGCAGGATACCGTGGTCGACGGTATCAAAGGCCGCTGACAGATCCAGGAGGACCAACAGGGTAGAGCAACCCCTGTCGGCCGCCCGGATAAGGTCATCTTGCAGGGCGACCAAAGCTGTTTCGGTACCCCGACGGGGCCTGAACCCGGACTGGCATGGGTCGAGGCACTGCCGATCCTCCAGGTATGACTGCAGCCGGACCGCCGCCACCCTCTCGATCACCTTGCCCATAAACGGGACGTTGGCGATTGGGCGATAGTTTGTTAAATCGTCAACCGTAAGGCCGGGTTTTTTCAAAATGGGCTTAACCACCGTCTCCTTCAGACGAGAGGGAAAAACCCCCTCACTGAAGGAGGCGGTGGCGATGGCAGAAGCCCATTCGGCCATGGTCCCTCTGGCAGCTCTAATTAGCCAGGCAGGGCAAGGGTCGAAAGGGGTGGAGGCAGGCCGGCAATGCGCCATAGCCCTGGAGACCTCGACAGCGGAAACAGGCCCAAGCGCATCCAACCGAGGCGACGAAGGCGGACCAGCAACTGGTGATGGCGGAGCGGGACCACTGCAACCGGAGTCAAAGCCGGCACGGATGGCCTCTATTTTTGTTCGAAAAAAGGCTGCGAACTGCTCGCTACTGAAATCAGTAATAAATAAATAAATCATAAATAATTAAATAAATAAATAAATAAATAAATAAATAAATAAATAAATAAATAAATGAGGCAGCATCCAGAGGCCCTTGGACAACACATAATCATGGTATTTAAATGAAGATCCAAGGAGCAAATTGGGATGTAGAGCCACACTTGTCTCATTCTTGTGAAAGGAGATAGGAATTTGGGAGGATTTGTGTTGTGGTATTGCTAGAAGGGCTGGGGCGTGGTGGCTCAGTGGACTAAGGCTTCTGAAAACTGTTGGCTGCAAAGTCAGCAGCTCAGCGGTTCGAATCCCGGGTGCCACACAGTGGAGTGAGCTCCTGCTGATAAACTCCACCTCTTGCCAACCTAGCAGTTCGAAAGCATGTCAATGCAAGTAGATAAATAGGTACCGCCGTAAAAAGCAGGAAGTTAAAACAGTGTTTCCTTGCAGCCGTGCTGGCCACGTGGCCATGGACTTGCACAACACTGGCTCTTTGGCTTGAATACAGAGATGAGCACCTCCCCTAGAGTCAGACACGACTAGCACGCATGTGCGGGGGGAAACATTTACCTTTACCTTATTGCTAGAAGATTCCAGTGAAGAGGAGCTGGAACCCCTTGAACCAGAATATGGTGAGGGACTGATGGGTCCTGTGGATCTTGGGCTTCTGGAGATGCCAGAAGCATGCCCCCCACAAAGCGAGCTAGACTCCCCATTGGTTCATAAGAACAATGTAGACGAAAGGCATGCTCAATTGCAAAGGAAGATGTCTTGTGGAGACAAGTTTCTTCAAGAGTAGGAGCTCTCACTAGTGAACATTCTTCCTCCCCCACAAAGGAAGACCTTCTGGGATTATATGACTTGTTTAGCAGCCACCCAGCAGTTCTGTGCTTGTTGTGCATTTCCTTATGAGTAGTTTTGCCTCTCAAAGGGAAAGGGTCTTAATTTGTGGGACCGTGCGATAGGTTCAAGATGGTGGTGGCATGCAGTCCACAGGCCCCACTCTGTCCAACCCCATTTCACAGTTATTCCCCAAATAACGTTGTATATTCAAAGGGCCATGTAGATCTGTATCCCCTTGTCCGTGGCTGTAGGAGTAAGGGAGGCTGCAATCAAGAGGGACTCATAATGTGTTCTGCTTGTTTCACTTCTTTTTCTGGATAAGGCATTCACTTTTAAGATACATTCCCCAAATCCAGTGACATCTTGCAGTTCTGCATTAGACATCTGTGTAGGAATAAATTTGTGCCATCAGAGAAGCTCCTAATGCTCAATGAAGAAGCCCAAACTGCAATCAAAGTGGCATTCCATGCCATGTTGAATAATGTCCGGCAGTGTTATCCAGAACATGTTTGAAAGTCATTAAGCATCTGGACGCTCTGGAGAGAACCATTCTCTGCTGAATTACCATGGACTGGAGGTCTAACGGTGGCTGATGAAACGGAGAGAAGCAAGCCCAGCTGAGGCTGCCTAGATTCTCTTCCCATCTGCTGCTTTCAGTCTCCCTTGCAACCCAATTGCTGAGATGTTTTGGTTGTGGCTCAACTTGAATTAGAATCTTCCTAAGCCACCAGCAGAAATGATAACTCTTTTCTACTTTGTGTTGTCAACAAGACAGACAGAGATTAGAAAGATCTCGGTAGTGTGCAACAAAATTCACACAACTCTGCTTCGCAAGATCTGACATAAAGACCTCTGACATCCAAAGCTACAACACCAGCTTGGTTTTTTTCAAACAATTTCCCCACTTGTGCAATTTAAAAGTAGATTTGAATATGGAACTATTCAAATGTGATATATAATGTGATATATTCATGTGCGATATATAATGTGGATATTTTCAGAGACATGCCATTCTCACACAAGTCACACTTGTTTGTGCTGTTCTTCTGTGTGCTTTAAAAACACATATGCACGTGTTTTGTTCTTCCTGCATGCATAAAAGTTCTCTCGTGATCACACAATACTGAATAAGCACCAACCAGTATCTAATATTTCATTCTTGGGGAAGCTGCTAGGGCAAGTTGTGTCCTCTCAGGCCCAGAAGTTTCTGATGAAACTGATTAGCTCGATACAATTCAGTCTGGCTTCAGGTCTGTTATGGGACAGAGACTGCTTTGGTCATCTTGGTAGATGGCCTATTCCAGGGACTAGACCTGGGGAGTGTGTCCTTGTTGGTTGTGCTGGACCCCTCAACAGTTTTTGATACTATCTACCATAGTATCCTGCGAATCTGTCTTTATGGAACTGGACTTGGGTGCACTGTTTTCCAGTGGCCTGTCTTTTATATTATCTACACGAAACCACTTGGGGAGGTAGTCCACAGTTTGGGGATTTGAGGTCACCAGAAAGCCGATGACACCCAACTCTACTTCTCCTTGCCACCTAAATCTGAGGAAGCTGCTTTACCTCCCAATCATTGTTTGGTATCAGTGATGGACTGGATGAGGGTGAATAAACTGAAACCTAGTCCAAGCAAAACAGAGGTGCCTCTAGTCAATTGAAAGAGAGATCAAAGAATAGGGATGTTGCCTGTACTGGATGGGCTTACATTCCCCTTGAAAACACAAGTGCTGCTAAATTTATCTTTGGACATGCTTGTACAGGTTTGGACAGTGGCCAGGAGTGCATTTGCATGGTTAACACTAGTGTGCCAGTGTAACAGTCGGGGCATGGGCGGCCACTAGGATCTCAGCAAGGAGGCCAGGACCAGCGTGTTCCCAGAAGCCAGATGGGGTTGAGACGGAGTTCGTGGTCAGACAGTCCACTTCCAGAATCACAGAGTAGGTTGCCAGCCAGTCCAAGGTCAAGAGTCACACACAAACACAGTCTGATAGGGAGGGGGAATTCCAAGCAGGAGTTCCAGGAAGGATCAAAATAACATGGCCAATGCTTCAGGACAGAGTCCAAAATCTCATGGAAAACCTACAGAGCAACAGAATTCCAGGAAAGTTCAAGGTAAACCAACCGAATCTCAGGAGTCCAGAGGTTTCACGTTGCTGAGGCAAGGAACAGGGAGTGCCGACAGCTAGCTTTATGCTGGTAGCAGGCTCACCAGCTTCACCCTCTGATTGCCTCATCCAGAGAGGGGCGTGTCTCTGCAAGGAGGCAGAGACCTGCGGCCCCGATCCTGACACCCAGCTATGTATATTTATTGAGATATCTGAGCCTTCCACTGTGACACACACCCTAGTTGTTTTGGACTGGATTACTGCAATGGACTTTATGTGGGGCTACAGATGGAAAGTGCTAGGAAACTTCAGTGGGACCAAAATGCAGCAGCTACATTGCTGAATGGAGTTGGTTACAAGGCTCACATAACACCCTTTTTACAGCAGCTCTACTGGTTACTTAACAGTTACTGAACACCATTCAAAGTGTTGTTTTTAACAAATGTGTGTGTGTTGCATCATTACAGTCATGACTGGCTCTTTGCGACCCCACGTCCATGTAGTTTTCTTGGCAGGAATACTGGAGTTGTTTGCCAGTTCCTACTCCAGGAATCTAGGCAGCTGTTTTTAACATACAAAGCCCTAAATGGCCTAGTGCCAAGCTATCTCAAAGTCTGTATTCCCAACTATGAGCCAGCTCCAGCACTAAGATCATCTGGAGAGGTCCTTCTCTCGGTCCTGCCAGCTTCAGATGAAGTTATAGGAGAGAGTCTTCTCTCTTGCTGCCCCTAGACTGGTTTCATCTTTGCTGTCCTTCCTCAAGCATATTTGTTCATAGTATTAAATATTGTCTTTTGATTGTGTAAAACCGCCCTTGTATACCTGTTTTCAGCTCAAATATTGTCTTGCAATGATGTAAGCCACCTAGGGTCCTGTTTAAGGAGAAGGGTGTTGGTGGTGGTGGGGGGAATCTTAAACAAACATTTGAGTTTTATTAATTCATTTATTAAAACACATATTTCAGAAATATATACATGGCATTTTTATTACACTGTTTATGTAGTTGGTTTATTGGTTGATTTATTGATGTAAATGGAGCCTTAGTCATGTTTAGACTAAGGTTTTTCAGATTTAATTCAATCATGATTAATTTGATTTCAGTAGCTATGCACTGTGGTGGCGTGGGGGCTCAATGGGTTAGAGTACTGAAACTGTCGGCTGCAAAGTCGACAGCTCGGCGGTTCGAATCCCAGGTGCCATGCACTAGAGTGAGCTCCCAGTTCCTGCCAACCTAGCAGTTTGAAAGCATTTAAATGCAAGTAGATAAATAGGTACCACAGTAAAAAGCGAGAAGGTAAAAAGTGTTCTGTGTGCAGAAATGCATTTGGCCATGCCGGCCACATGGCCACAGACTTGTTCAACGCTGGCTCTTTGGCTTAGAAATTGAGATGAGCACTGCCCCTAGAGTCAGACATAACTAGCAGGCATGTGCGGGAAAAACCTTTTACCTTTACCTTTTTTGGTATGCACTAATTATGACTAAGTTTCAGTTCAACCTATTGTTCCATGTATTTTTAAGTCTACATACAATAAAAAGTATCCTGCAAAGTATAAAACAATCCAGTTAATAGAGCAGCAGCATTTTTGAAGCAAATATGATCTGTAACGTCTAAATGAAGTAACTTTCATTTTGTGTTTTTTTTTCTCCAAGGTGGAGAGGAATTCTCTTTAATCTGTCAAGTCTCTTGCTATATTTGGTATTTTATTGTTTCACTGATGTTGCACGAACCACCTGAAAACACAATGTAGAAAACTACCAAGCATAATAAAGACATCAACATTTTAAAAAAAGAAGAGAAATATAAAATGCCAAAAATTGTGTATTTCTAGTTAGACAGCCTTGCAATGATTTCTAAACTGATAGCAAGTCTGCTGAACAGTCCATGCTTTTATAAAGAAAATCCAGTAAGCTTCGCCCTCCTCCTTGTACTCTGCTGCAATCATCTGGCTATTCACATCCATTCAAACCCCTACAATTCATTGGAAAATGTGCTCTTTATCTGCATGTTAAAATAAAATGTAAAACTAATTGTTGTGCAACAGAAAGGGAGCAAATAACCAAACTGTTCTGTGAGATGGCAGCTGTCTTAATTATATTCTTAAAGCCAGGCACTATTATATATAGATGCAAATTTTGTTGTTTGTTTTTTCAGTCTTGTGGGTGAGAATGAAAAAAAAATATCAGAATACTTTCTCCTTAGTGGGTGGGATAATGGGAAATGTCATGCACTTTTTTTGCATTTTAGCACTTCTCCATTCAGATTATCTAGAGATGTTAAAGGGTTTGGATATTCTCTGGAATTAGCCCGTCTTCTCTCCATCATAGGGTACACATGGGCATGGGCAGCTTAGCTGGTGGTTCACACTTGTTCAGCTGAACAACAAACCAGCATGCATGAGCCACTGCTTCAGCGTTTGGTAGCCATCTCTCCCATAGGGGGCTCTCCTAAGCCTAAACAGGCATGCAGATTCAGCCTCTATACATTTTCCAATTACCCGTCTCTAAACAGAGCACACTAAATGAAAGCTATCAAGGGAGAGAAAATCACTATGACAGGCATGTCATTCATGCCTCGAGAGAGCGCCTCTTTGAAACACATGCTAAGCACATCATCTAGTCTGAATCTCACTTCTGCACTGATAAAAATAACAACTAAAGATGTGAAACCTGTCCAGCCACACATTAGAAAAGCAGGTCCAAAATTGCTTTGTCCCCCTCAGTACTTCTGTTCCAGTGTCAGTTCTTGGTTGAAAGGACCCATCATGAACCCCTGAAAGCTTGCGTGTAAATAATTTTTCCATGTATAAGATTGCATTTTTGTCTAAAATTGTTTGACTGAAAATTAAGGGTTGTCTCATACTTGGAAGTATGTTGAGGAGAGAGACACGTGGTTGTGGAATGTAATTTGGGGTAGGCCAATAGGGGGGTCTTATACATGAGGGTGTCTTATACTGTACATGAAAAATACAATAATTGGTGAAGTTAAGGACTGTGAAAGCCATCTATAGTAAATGTAAATACTCATGTAAATATGGAATAGCAGAGCCCCCATCCTGTCAATAGTCCTGCTGTGTTTGCAGTAGCAGATGTATGCCACCCATGCATTTTTAGAGGTGGTCTATATCTTCATAGACTTTGTCGGAAAGAATGAACCTAGAGGACAGCGCTGTCCAACTTTGAACAGCACACAGCTAGCTCCTTTCTGAAGTGAGCACACACACACACACACACACACACCGGTCAGGTCCTCAGCGCTTACCTGTGAGCAGAAATAGGAGCCCTGGATGCCTAGCTTGATGCAGGTGGGCAGTGCATCTTAGCCCACTGTTTCGCACATGCAGGGTGCCACGGCCGCCATGCTGTTTGCTGGGGCCACCGCCACCACAGGAGCAATTCAGGCAGGCGGAAGCCACGAGGAAAGGGAGGAAAGAAAGGTGAAACACTCCACCCGGAGGCTCTCTGGATGGAGATGTGGAGGAGCTCTGTAGGCCTAGTTTCAGCCCCGGGTGCCACTGGGCTCAGGGGTGGGCAGGAGGCCCCTGGGTGCAGAGGTGCCACCACCCAGAAGCAGCTCCTGGAGGACTGGGTGGAACAGGCCAGGCTGGTCCCAGCCAGTGAAGGCAGCATGGTAGAGGAAGAGGAGGTGTAGGACGGGTAGAGCTGGGCGGCAGTGGCAGTGGTCCCCCTCCTCCTCTGTCACCTCCCTCCTCCCAATGGTGGTTATGCTTGCCGCCAGCCATCCTTCCCAGCTCTGCGGGCAGCTGCCCGAGGCCTTCACTGGAGAGGCTTAGGGTGCAGAGGGCAGCTGAGGGGAGGCACCCGGCCCAGAGAGCCAGGCAGGTGGCTCAGCTCCGGCCCACACTCCTGCGTAGCTTGCCAGTGCATGAGCATGGGGGGGGGGGACTCCACCCCAACATGCTGCCACAGCAGGTGCCCCACCAGTGTGCAAGTGGGGGGAATCCCCACAAACATGCCACCACAGACAGTGTGCCAGGAGGCTGGCAGGAACCTGGTGCACAACCTCTGATGGTGCCACAGACAACTGGTTGCCCCCGGTCAATGCATTGTGCAAGCCTGCTATAGGAGAAGGGGAACCTATGGAAGAAATACAGTAATTTCCCTGGGCAACTTAACAACTACCTGTGCCTCAAAATTCCAAGTCCTGCTAGGAAAAAGAAAATCTGGGAATGATACCTAGAACATCCAGCGGAAACATTTTAGTTTGTAACTGGGTTTCAGAAGGAAAGAAAAAGCCTGAGTGGGTCAGAAAATCAAGCAAGTAACCACCCTCCATTTTAATCCACAGGTGCAGAATTTTGCAAACTTTTTGTTCTTGTTGTCATTCTTCCCTAGTTCTACTTTTCTTGCTTTTGCTTTGCAGCCCATCAGGTGTTTCTGCCTTTTGGTATAATCACTATCAGGATGAGCAGGGCTCCTACTCAGACTCAGCAGGTGTCCTTTTGCTAGTTCTGACCTGAAGACATCAAAGCATCTATCATTATGTCCACTGTGCTCAAGCTGGGCATTTGTCATTGATTCTAGTTGGAAATGTTCAGGATCAACTCTGTATTCTAGTGCATGCATTGTGTAAAAGAGTTGGCTGCATGTCTTCAGTAGCTTATTATACCTGCACGGGAGTGCGTCTATGTTCTGCTGTAGAGCAAACCAAAGCAAAGTGTTCTGCTTATATACCGCCCCATACTACTACAAGTAGTCTCTGGGCGGTTTACAATTTTAATTACAGAGTGCAGGCTACACATTCCCCCCCCCCAGCAAGCTGGGTACTCATTTTACCGACCTCGGAAGGATGGAAGGCTGAGTGAACCTTGAGCCTGCTACTGGGGATTGAACCCAGGTCGTGAGCACAGTTTTACCTGCAGTACAGGCATTTAACCACTGCGCCACGGGGCAGTGGTTGTCTATAAGCAAGTATGGGTCTCCCATCAAGAGCTTTGGAAAGTGATGTGTTCTTTTCAAGGATGGGCTGGAGATCATTTAAGATGTGTGAGTGGTCTCACTTGTGGTCTGTCTGTAAGTGACAACCAGTGGTGTTCAGTCCTTTGGTCCTTTGGGTCTGTCTTGTAGCACATTATCTTTGGGTATGCAACCACACACAACCACCTCTGCTCTGATCCACAGGACAGAGACTCCAAACTCAGGAATTGACAAAATGCTTTCCTCAGACTAAAGTACCCACCTTGAATGGTTAAGGAACAAATCAACAAAGCAAGACACATACCCAGAGATAACCTGCTACAAGACAGATCCAAAAGACCAAATGACAGAACACCACTGGTTGTCACTTACAGACAGTCCACAAGTGAGACCACTCACATGCTTCTGAAATGATCTCCAGCCCATCCTTGATAAGAACATGTCTGTGAAGATTCTCAGTCATCTAGGTGAGGATCATCTGGAAGCTGAGTCACGGCAACTGGACTTCTTTCCTTGGGAGATCACACAAGGAGGTGGGATGATGCCTGTCTTTGCACAACTTCTGATTGGCCAGCACCAGGGGGAGGGAAAGATGATGCATCAGAGGCTGCTTCCTGGTTGGAGTTTCACCCCGTGCAAGGTAAAGCAAGCTAAGACAATGGATGATTTTGTTCTGGAGGGTGGGACTACATTCTGAGTGCCAGCTGCAGTGGCATGTTTTGTCTTGGAACCGGTCCCCTTCTGAAATGAAACGCCCATCTCTAGACAGGTACTGAATGCTGTGTGTGACTGACTGGCCTGAGGTCTCTCCTGCTGTTCTATCAGGGCTTCTGGCAGCTGAAGTGGAGAAGAAAACTCTTGTAAGGTACATATGCTTTTCTGTTTGCCTGCATATATTGTTTGAATAAAGCATATTTCTTTCCTTATCTACCGGTGTGCTGCTGCTTCTTTTCTTTTAGCGTTTGTCCCACTTGGTCACCTCTAAATCTTAAGAACTCCTGCATTTGCAGAATGATCTGCTTTGCGCTTTCCCCAGACTCCTGAACCTATAGAGGTTACAGCCACTGATACTGGCCCCACCATCTAAACCCAGATAGGGGGTGTCGTGGCACACAAGTCTCAGATTTTAAAACTACCCCTCACATTAACAAAAATCAATTGTTACTCTTCCCTCCTGCTTGACCTGGGACAACCACATTTTAAGACCTGAAACTGTCATGCTCCCCCTAGCTTTAGCTTCATCACATCTGTATGGGAAGGGTAATAATACTTACAGTGGTACCTCATAAGACGAATGACCCATAAGACGAAAATATTGTAAGACAAATGGAATTTCCAGGAATAGGCAT
>JAHTLZ010004004.1:0-12458 GCA_023846285.1 Phrynocephalus versicolor
AATAATCATTTGGTGTAAAAACACACTGGAAATGACAGCCAGACTAAAGACATTCCTCCATTATGGGGACTTTCTCCCTGCCTTTCCTGCCCATGTCTTGATTAATCAGTCAATCAGTATATGGACTTCTGTCCTCTTGTGTGGAGAGAGCAGAACGCTGCTCCTTAATCTCCATGTATAAATTTGGCAAGAATGCTTTTGTTAGCTTGCTTGCTTTAGTTCATATTATATGATTACCAACACTGCTTATTGATCCATCTCTTTCTAACTGCCCTCCTGCCTTCTTTCCCCAACCTCCCCCCACCCCCCGGCCCCATCCAAATTACCCACAGAATACCGAAATTGACTTTCTTTTTTGTGGCTTATTAATAAGCCAAAGAGTTTCTGGCTAATTTAAATCTTGATTTTTCTGATGTCGTTTGGGTTACATTTGTTCCTTTATTTGTTTGTCTGTTTTCAAAATGACTTTTTTTTTATGGAGAAGAGGGGGAAGGAAAGCAGCTGTCAATTACATTTTAGAACTCCGTTCTGGCAGAGGCATTAATTTTGCTGGCTTTGCAGTCAAAATTGTCTTAGAACTGATAGCCCAAGGTCAGACTCTGGAAAGTAAACAATGCATCTTCCCAAAGTATTCTGACAGGAAACCAATCATTTCCAGCTGAAGAGATCTGAGTATGTGCAATGTGTGTGAGCCCATGTGCTTATGCACATGAGACTATGGTTTAAGACAGTAGTGGGTTGTTTTTGCCTATAACCTTCGAGGGCCAACACCGATAGATCAAGCCAACATAGAGATGTTGCTACTTCTTTGAAAACATTTCGTTCTTTTATTTGCTTCTGGTAAGGCTTCAGGAAGATCGTGCCTTGTGCTCAGGATAAAACGATGACAGAACCGGTGGGCGAGAAGATTTATTTGAGCAGAGGAGACCTTATGAAGCTATTTGTCTTGTGCTAGAAACTTGCCTGCAGGGGAAGGAAAGGAAGGAAAACAAAACAGTGAGGATCCAATCAGGTGTTGAGTGATTAACACATAGATATATATAGGTTTCTGTGTACTTATCACCTTCATGACATTTATGACAGGTTACAGGTAGTAGTACAGACAGACCCATAACAAGGGCATAAGAAAAGCCTTGCTAGATGAGACCAAAGGTCTATCATGTCATACAAGTCTTCTGTCTCACACCAGCCAACTATACTATGTTTCTGGACCATGAAGGCAACAGAGATTACTCCTGAGCTACTGGCATGGAACTATGCTGCCTCTGAAATGTGGAAGTTGAATATAACTAGTGGCATAAGTTTTTTAAAAAAACTATTCATTGTATGTTTACCCTTACTTTATAGTTGTATTTTATTATTGCTGTTGTGGTTGTGTTGATTATTGCTTGGTAGGTTCCCCCCCATCTGTCACCATGCAGGCAGGGACCACCATACTTGTGTCAGGCCGTGGTCAGTACGCTAGGGGCTGGGGGGTTAGTCGGTTAAGAAGAACCCGGGCCAGGCATCTTGCGCCTGTCCCCCGTTCTGACCCCTCAGCTCACTGTCACGTGCCTCGGAGCCACTCCGCCAGCGCGTCCGATCTTTCTTGCCTCCTGCTGAATGCCAGGTCGGTCCATAATAAGATACCCATCATTCATGATACCATCGCCGATGGGAGGGCCGACCTGGCGTGCATTACCGAGACCTGGGTGGGTGCAGGGGGGGCGTCCCTCACCCAGCTGTGCCCTCCTGGGTTTCTGGTACAGGGGGCGGGAAGATTGGAGGGTCGTAAGGGGGGGTGGGGTGGCCATTGTGTACAGGGATACCATTCAAATCAGTAGGGCCTCAACGCTGGTGATTCCAGGGTTGGAATGTGTCCATCTGTTGGTTGGGCAGCGGGACAGGTTTGGCATTGTGCTCGGTTACCGTGCTCCCCGCAACCCAGCACAATCCCTACCAGAGCTCACCAAGTTCATCGCTGCTGCTTTGTTGAGAACCCCCCGCTTTTTGGTGGTGGGTGATCTCAACGTGCATGCTGGAGGTGACCTGTCTGGTGCTGCCCTGGAATTCATGCAGTCCATGACCTCCATGAACCTGTCCCAGCATGTTTTATGCCCAACCCACAGATCTGGACACACCCTGGATCTGGTATTTTCCTCCGCGTCTGAGGATTCGTGTCTGAGGGTGTGGGACATTGTTCCCACCCCCATGTCATGGTCAGACCATCACCTGCTGTCTTTCTCTGTATCAATTGCCACCCCACCCCGCGGGGACCTTCAGCCGACTGTTTGGGCCCGCCCCCGTAGACTCCTTGACCCTGATCGGTTTCGGGAAGTCCTCGGAGGGCCTCCCGGCGGACTGGCTGACGATCTGATAGACTCCATGGTAGATCAATGGTTTGATGAAACATCCCGGGCTGTCGACCAGATCGCCCCTAGGCGCCTCATCCGCTGCAGAGCTCATTCCTCACCGTGGTTCACGGAAGAGCTTTGAGCGATGAAGCAAGAACGGAAGAGGCTGGAACGCAGCTGGAGGAAGAACTGGTCGGCGACTAAGAAGGCTGCAGTCATCGCACAGTCGAGGCACTATGTTCAGGTGATCAGGGTGGCTAGAAGATCTTATAACACCCTGAGAATTAGTGAGGCCTCGAACCGCCAAGCGGAATTGTTCCGTGTGGTTCGCGACCTCACTAATCCTGGGCTGTCTAGGCCTCCTCTTACTGATTTTAGTAGTGAGCATTTTGCAGCCTTTTTTCTATCAAAAATAGAGGCCATCCGCACCGGTTTTGAATCCTGTTGCCATAGCCCACCCTCGGCATCCCCGGCGGCTGCACCCCCTCGGTCTCCTTGCATGGTTGAGTTTGGGCCTGTTACCTCACTTGAGGCCTCCAGGGCTATTGCCCACTGCCGGCCCGCGTCCACCCCCTTCGACCCTTGCCCATAATGGCTTATGAAAGCCGTTGGTGGGAACATGTCCGAATGGGCGTCTATCATCGCCACAGCCTCCTTCAGGGAAGGGATTTCTCCCTCTCGCCTGAAGGAGACTGTGGTAAAGCCCATTCTGAAGAAACCCAACCTAGCATCGGGCGATCTAACCAACTATCGCCCGATTGCTAATGTTCCCTTTATGGGCAAGATGATCGAGAGGGTGGCCGCGATCCAGCTTCAATCATATCTGGAGGGCGAGCACATCCTGGATCCGTTCTAGTCTGGGTTCAGGGCTGGTCGGGGGACCGAGACAGTCTTGGTTGCTCTGCAAGATGACCTCCTCCGGGGGGCCGACAGGGGATGTTCCTCCCTGTTGGTCCTCCTGGATCTGTCAGCGGCCTTTGATACCGTCGACCACGGTATCCTGCTGGATCGGCTCTCTGGGGTTGGGATCGGAGGCACTGTTCACAGTTGGTTCCGGTCCTTCCTCGGGGACCGTCCCCAGCAGGTTCAGCATGGGGGCGAGTTGTCGGCCCCTTGGACACCCCCTTGTGGGGTTCCACAGGGGTCGTCTCTCTCTCCCATGCTGTTCAACATCTGCATCAGGCCACTGGCTGAGGTCATTAGGGGACATGGCGTCTGCTGTCATCAGTACGCTGATGACACGCAGCTCTATGTCTCCTTTTCTACGCTGCAGATGAGGCTGTCCGGACCCTCGATCGGTGCCTGGGCACAGTCATGGAATGGACCAGGGCTAACAGGCTCAAGCTCAACCCCGATAAGACCAAGGTTATGTTCTTTGGGGCTTCCCCATCCAGCTACGGTGGCCCGTTTCCCACCTTGGAGGGCGTTTCCCTCAGGCCATCGGACTCTGTCCGGAATCTGGGAGTAGTCCTGGACCCGGCGCTCACCATGGAGGCCCAGGTGTCCGCTGTGTCCAGGGCTGCCTTTTTCCACCTTCGCCGAATCGCCCAGATTCGCCTGTACCTGGATGGGTACTCCCTCAGAACAGTGGTCCAGGCGCTGGTGATCTCAAGGCTGGACTATTGCAACGCACTCTACATGGGGTTGCCCTTGACTCTCATTCAGCGACTGCAGCAGGTCTAAAATACGGCGGCCAGACTGGTGGCGGGTGTGCGCCGATTTGAGCACATCACCCCAGTTCTGGCCCGCCTGCACTGGCTACCCGTTGCAGCCCGAGTTAGATTCAAGGTCCTGGTTTTGGTTTACAAAACCCTCCATGGTCTAGGCCCTGGCTACCTGACAGAGCGGATCGACCAGCGGTCAACTTCGGCCCGTCCGACAAGGTTGTCGCGAGCGCACATGCTGCACGTGGCCACGCCCAGGGAGGCTCGGAGAACCTCCACTTGTACCCGAGCCTTCTCTGTGGCTGGCCCGACCTTGTGGAATCATCTCCCAGCAGAAGTGCACCTAGCAGAGTCCCTGCCTGCCTTCCGGAAGGCATTGAAAACCCTTCTCTTCCAGGAGGCGTTTGGGTGACCTGAACAATTTTTTTTCCTATTCCTGCCATCTGCATCTCTGGTATTGCTGTTTTGTTTACTTATTTTATTAGTTTAATTTATTTTGCTGTTATTGTAATTTGCTGTTCTGTTAATTTGTTGTAAACTGTCCGGAGTTCCCCTCTAGGAAGACGGGCGGTATATAAGCTCCATAATAAATAAAATAAATAAATCCTTTTCTCCTTGTCTTCCACCACTAAAAATCTCTTCTAAAATCATCTCAGACAATGGCCAGAAATTATCATCCCCTATGTCTTTCAATTCCATAAATTCAATAAATCTTGCATGAAGAAGTATTTCCTGAAGCTGCCCTTCTGCATATACCACACATCTCAATCCTAAAACTGAACATATTATGGCAATCTGCGGGTGCTTTTACATGACCTCTAAAATCCGCTGGCAACTTAAATTCGGACCAGAGATCGTGGGGGTTTGTTCTGTTTCCTGTGTTCCCACCCTTCCACACACCATTGCTCCTGTCTGCAGTGAGGGGAGGGAGAAAAAAAGGGAGAAAAAATGCAGGCTCACCTCTGTCAGCATTGGAGCAGCCCCATAGGGAATCCTGTCTGTTAAAGAGGCAGCGGGGACGAAAAAAAAAAAAAAACAGAAGGCGAGGAGAGCCCGGCATCCACAGCTTTACAATCCGCATCAGAAATTTTTTTTACCTCCGGAGACCAGGTACTTGTAAAATGTGCTGGGGCGCGCTTAGGTGGGTGTGGTCGTACTTAATTTTTTTTCTAAAGTCCGCAGCTGGTGGGAAAACAATTTTGAGTGCCGCATCTGGGAGCCCTTTGCCTCGGATTTTAGGGGTCGTGTAAAAGCAGCCTGTATGCTTTCTTGTACAAAATCATTAGTTATGTAGTCTGCTGTGGCACAAGTACAAGGAGTGACATGGCACCTTAAAAGCTATTCTCCCCAGTACAGCTACCTCTCACCCTTTGCTTTATGCCTGGCAGGATCACTATAACACAAAGGCTTCCTTGGCAATATTTCTATGTTTCCTATACCTTCCCCTCCACCTCCATCTGAGTCATAAAAAAGATTGGCGGTGGTGGCGGGGGGCGGGGGGCAGCGGCAGAGGCAGTGGGGGGGGCGGCAGGGGGGTGGATGATGGGGTATGGCGATGGGTGTGGGTGGCGGACGGTGACGGGCATGGGGGGCGGCGATGGGTGCAGGGGCGGGGGGCGGATGGCAACGGGCGGCGGGGGGATGGATGGTGGTGGCCAGCAGCAGGGGGCGGCAGGGGGCAGCAGGCTGGCCAGCACCCCCTCTCCATTTGGGCACTCTAGGCAACTGCCTAGTTCGCCTTAATGGACGCGCGGGCCCTGGTCATAACTCTTCTGGATGCATTCAAGGAAAAACTGAAAGAAGTTTGGAAGCCTGAAATGAGTCATTTTGGATCTATGAGGAAAAAGGGATCACAGTTTCAACACAAATCACTCCAAGCTACCCATATCATATGGAAGACCTTTCAGTCTTTAAAGTACCACACCATTCTCTCTTGTTCATACTTCTTTATTTATAGAACCCCTCCATCACTGCGGAGGGTGAATTTTCTAGTCACTGCTTCTTCCTGCTGATTAAATGATAAAAATGGGTGAGATTCTTCTCCTTTTGTATCTGAGTACTGGGAGATATTAGATTGGCAAAGTATAGTGGGAGGCATGAGAGAGAGAGAGAGATGGAACTGCACAGAGCAATTTCAATTGAATTAGAGACTAAATTAAGCAGCAACCGGCTCCCATTATGATTGTAAAACAGCACAAAGCATTCCAAGTTACAATTTACTTTCTGATTATTCCAATAGTTTACAAATGGCAGATTTACAAATGGCGGCCAAGTGCCCCAGAATGTAAATCTCAAATGAAATTAACCTACACCCTGCCTGAAATGCCTGCATAATTTTGTTCTATTCTTTCTGCTCAGATTCCTGTATATAAACGAACCCAGTCCAATTCATTTCATATAAATCAGCAGACATATGTGATCCCTCCCTCTTTGCCCACCTTTGAAATTAGTGTGACATTAGCATTTCCAAATGCAAGGATAAGCTGTGGGCAATACCTTGATAGGCCATTGATTAAAAAAAAATAAAGTACAGCCCAACAACATGTGGAAGACTCTACTTGGCCTGTCCCTGCCACATAGGACTGATCTACTTACAAATTGCCTGGAGATGTTCTTTGAATTAAACTTGGTGGTATATACATCCATAAATAAATAAACAAATAAAATCTACCAAGTACTACTAGTGAATACAGTTAACTGAGCCTCCTGGTTCAATAGCAGTATAACTTTGCATCTCATGCGTGCCCTTCTTGGTGCTACTCTCAGAGCATCTGACTGGAGCCCTGCCTTCTTTGGGCAGGAAAATTGTGTAGCCGAGTGATGCTTTATCTCATTCATCAAGGTTCTTATTCTGTGCTGGTGTTTGCCACATTTAATTACATTATATAAATTAATCTTCTCTGGGAATTTTTTTTCAAAATGGAAATGAAACATGTGCAATATATTTTAGGATGTCTTATTTGTGAACTGGGGTCAGAGAGCGTATTCATTTTGATCCATTAAAAGCCCTATCAGTGAATAAATGGAGGTGGTAAATTAGCTGCTCTGAAGTATTCATGAACATTTATCACATTGTGTCCTTTAGAATTTTTACTTGCCAGTTTACAATATATAATTATAATTCTCTGAGGCTTCACAAATAGATGAAGTCTTCTTCCTGATATATCTCATTACTTCTTTGTTCTTTGATATATCATGTACTTTAATTGGAAAAGAACAAATACTTGAGCTACCTAAGGCATATTGGCAACTCCTCTCAGAGTAGTGCTAATGTTCTAGGGCCTTTGAAGCAAGAGGTTTTCTCTAGGGAAAATATGAAGTGCAAAAACAATGTCACACATTTTTAAGGACCTTTGGAAATAATGCATGTATGTCTGTATTTTCCTCTCAACTAATATAGGGTGGGAATATTTGTTTCTGGGGTGGTAAGTGATTTCTTGAAATTGCAAAGACATTTAGCAGTGACAAATATTTTCACTTGTTCTGATTAAGTGAGAAAATCAGGATATGAAGAAATCAAATACATCCAGATGTTTTCAGGATCCTTTCCTACTACCTATTTAATTGTCCTCTGAGGCAAAGTACAAAAGGGAAATTTATTTCTGAGTTGCTTTCAGAAACTGAAACAAGCTTTTTTATCTTCCTTTTTACAAAGCTCTCAAGAAAACTTAAAGCATTTATCCTGTCTTTATAGCAGTAGCTGAGAATTGCGACTGTTAATAACTTTATCTTACTCCCTTTATTTGAAGTGTTTTAAATGGCTAATCTTAAAACTGGAAATGTGAAACTGGAAGTGCAAAAAATACAAGTTCAAGTTGAATCCAGCAATGTTGGATTTACACATAACGTTTATTTATTTATTTATTTATTTATTTATTTAAAAACAAAAGCAAAGTATTCTTCTTATATACTGCCCCATACCACTTCAAGAAGTCTCTGAGTGGTTTACAGTTTAATTACCATATGCAGGCTACACATTGCCCCCCTCCAGCAAGTTAGGTACTTATTTGACCGAGCTCAGAAGGATGGAAGGCTGAGTCAACCTTGAGCCGGCTACCTGGGATTGAACCCCAGGTCGTGAACAGAGTTTTACCTGCAGTACAGTCATTTAACCACTGTGCCATGAGGCTCTTATACCACAAAGCTCCTATACCATTTATTTATTTATACATTTGTATACTGCCCATCTTCCAAAAGGAACTCCAGGCGGGTTCCAACAAATACTAAAGAAGGGTAATACATACATGCATACATACATACATACTAAGAAAGCAATGGGCAGTCAATGCAAATGAGCCAAGACTGAGGTGATGCGGTCATACCTTCTCGCACCCACCACCAGTCTGGCCACCATATTTTGGACCCACTGCAGTCTCTGAATAAGCGTCACAGGAAGCCCCACTAAGAGCAGCAATCTATCCTCAAGATCAAAGTGCCTGCATAACTGTTCTCAGGGATGGGTGAATCTGGGTGATAAGCCAAAGATGGAAAAAGTGTGACTTGAAAACGGTTGCCACCTGTGCTTCCGGGGACTGGAGTCCAAGATCATGCCCAGACTTCTCACTCTATCTGCAAGCTGGAGGGAAGAATTATCCAAGCTGGGGAGAGGGTCATTATGCCCAGTAGAGGATGCCCAGAAGAACAGAACCTCAGTCTTCTCTTAATTGAGCCTGAGCCTGTTTGTCCTGGTCCATTCCATGACCACATCCAGGCAGCAGTCAAGGGTCTGAACCACCTCCACTGCAGAGATAGAAAGGGAAAGATAGAGCAGTGTGTCATCAGCATAATGGTGACAGCACACCCCAAATCCCCTAATGATCTCAGCCAGCAGCCTCATATAGATGTTAAATAGCATCAGGGAGATCACCAACCCCTGGGGCAAACCACAAGAGAGCATCCAAGGGGCTGACAGCTCTTCCCAAAGCTTAACATGCTGGGTACGGCCTCCAAGGAAGGACCAATGTCAGCTAAAAGCTGGACCTCCAATTCCCACCTTGTCAAGCCTACCCAGCAAGATACCATGGTCAATGGTATAAAAGACTGTTGAAATATCAAGAAGGACCCACAAGGTAGAGCAACCCGTTGCCCCCCTTGAGGAGGTCATCTTGGAGCGCAAACAGGGCAGTTTCGGTCTCACAACACAGCCAGAACCCAGACTGGAATGGATCCAAGACACGAGCCTCATCCAAGAACAACTGGAGCTGCTTGGCGGCAACCCTTTCGATCACCTTGCCCAAAAAGAGAACATTGCCTATTGGATGATAGTTGGACAAATTGTCCAAAGCCAGGCCATGTTTCTTTAGAGTGGGCTTCACCACTGTCTCCTTCAGGCAATAGGGAAAAATCCCTTCTCTGAATAATAGAAATAATAGAAGCCCATTCTGGCATGCTCCCTCGGGTGATCTTAATAAGCCAGGAAGGGCAAGGATCAAAAGGAGAAGCCACCAGCCTGCAATATGCCAGGGCCCTGGAGGCCTCAGCTGATGACACAGGCCCAAACTCAACCAGTTGAGGAGACCGGGGGGGGGGGGGAGGGCACAGCACTCAAGGTACTAGGGGACAGATCAGTACAACCAGAGTCCAAACTGGCTTGGATGGCCTCAATTTTGGTTCTAAAAATGGCTACAAATAACTCACCAGTGAAATCACTAGGAGGAGGCCCAGGCTGAACAGGATTGTTGAGGTCTCAAACCACCCAGAACAATTCCACCTGGCAGTTCGAGACCACATCAATTCTCAAGGAGGCATATGATCTTTTTGGCCTCCCTGAACATAGTGCCTAGTCAGCAAACAAACTAATCTCCATCCAGTCTTTCCTCCATCTGCTCTCAAGTATCATTCATTCTTGCTTCATCGCCCGCAACTCATTCATAATCCATGGCAAAGATAGGGCTCCACATTGAAGAAGATGCTTGTGGCAATCCGGTCATCAGCCTGGGTTGCATCATCATACCATCTATCTACCAGGGTGTCAATCGGATCATCAGCCAGACCATCTGGAAAACCCCCAAAGGCATCAAAAAACTGTTCAGGGTCCAGAAGCCTTTGTGGAGCATGCCCAAACAAGGGAGCTAGGTTCCCTGTGAGGTGGGGTGGTGATTGCCGGGGTAAAAGTCAGCAGATAACAATCTATCCATGACACAGGTTGGGCCAAAATATCCCTCAGGTTAAAATCAGCAGATGTGGAGGAAAATAACAGGTCCAGGGTGTGCCCGGCCCTATGAGTGGGACCAATAACAGGTTCACGGAGGCCATGAAATTCAGAGCCGCTCCAGGCAGCACATCACCAGCATGCACACTGAAGTCCCCTACCACCAAAAGGCAGTGGTGGGGAGGATCTCAAAAATGCCACAGCAATGAGAGGGCTCTGGTAGGGATTGTGAGCCACGGCTCTGCTAACAGAAAGGGATCCTCTGTACACAATGGCCACCACACCACCCTGATCCTCTGACACAGCAACATGTTGAACAAGAAACCCGGGGGGGCACAGCTGGGTGAAAGATGCCCTCCTGCACCCACCCAGGTCTCTTAGCAATACAGGCCAGATCAGCCTACACATCCAATATAAGATCATTGAGAATTGGGATTTTATTTGTGGACTGACCTGGCATTAATCAGCAAGCAGGACAGGTTGGAGAAGTGGACTGAATGGTTCCCTGGGATGTGGCAGTAAGCTGAGGGATCAGAACAGTGGACAGGCACCAGTTTCCTGTCCCTCGTTCTTCTTACCCGATCAATTGATGTGTGTTTAATTCTGTCTTCCTTCTCTTTCACATATACCATTATTTACTATTAGAGATGGATGCACTGTATGCCTTAGTATGAAGGTGTTAGCATGGCACCCCAGGAGCTGTGTGGCCCTTTCACATAAACACACATGGCCAACAAGGCACTTACCTGCTGTCACATGTCATTGGAGACCTTTTGCACTGGTGGTGCACAGATCCAGACAGGAGCCTGTCTGTCCCTTCCCTGTCCCCTGCATTCCAGGCAGGTAACTACTCATTGGCTGCTTGAGGAGAATCCCACCTCCTCGACAGAGTGGTTGGCTACTGGAGGAGGCAGGTAAGAACGGGGTGGACTCCTGCCTCAAATGGTGCATTGCCCGTGCAGAAGTACCCTGGCAATGTGTAAGGGCAGGAAAGCAGCCCTGCCAGCTGGGGGATGAGGAAAAGGGCCAATCGACACCTGGGGCGCCATGCTGACAGCTTTATACAAAGCACCCCCTGCTGTTTACAATTTCATCTGCTACACTGTGATGACCTAGAGGTGCGCGTAACCATTAAAAGTAAATTTAACTTTATTCCATGTGCTTCATGCAAGCGGTGGAGAAAATTTTATCCACAAAGTCAAGAACACCACAAGAAACAGAGCATTTAACAGCTAGTTTTGCTCAACTGCTTGTCAACAATTCGTCGTGCTAGTGATCACCTTTAAGCCCTTAGTATCCTACAGGATATATATATATTTATACTGTGTGTTAGTTTTGGCCAAAATCTGAGACAAGGTAATCCCCTTCAGACTGACATGGACCTTTCCCAGGAGGAAGGGAGATTCTCCAGAGAGCAAAGTTGCATTTATTCAGGATCATCCTGAACCTTAATTTGGACATTGGAAGGTACTGAGTCTAGCACCAAATGCAGATTTGGGAATTAAGAAAAATGGCTAGAATGAAGGGAAAAGGAGGAAAAAGAGAGGGATCTGGCAAATCTATCTAATCCTAGGCCATGTTTTACAAGACTTTATTGACAGTTTCCTTAAAAGCAAATAAAGGTACTTGACACCATGAAGCTGCTTGGATGCAGTTTGGCAGACTTAAGCCATTTATAATCACTCATTAATCATTTAGTTTCCAACAGTTAATCAATTTCTGTATCTCATGATAGCTATTGGAAAGCAAGAATCTTTGACTTTTTTAAATTATATTTTGTTACTCAGTTGACACTCAGGTTGAAGCACAAGCATATTTTCTATATCAGACCAGGCAGAAACTAGTCACTTTCAGGATCTGAACCAAAGTGTGTGTGGGGGTGGGTGGGGGGTCGGCGGCGGTGGCGGTGGCGGCGGGAAGTCTGTGAAATGCCCTACCATTTTAAAAAGCATGTTTCTCCTTCTTCCCTATTCCCTATCTTTTCACATTTATTCTCCATTTATGGTTAGTATGCCATACAGGTAGACATGTGCCATTTATTTGCTGTCCTTCGGGACTCCAAGTCCACCTGCCAAACCCATGCTAAATTGTGCCCACCTGAAGAAAGGCTGGTCTAGAAGCCTTCATGACTGAGGACAGGTTGACTTCCATCTTAGCCACATGCTAGGAAGGGAGGATGCCCTGGTGATTGTTGGGAATTCCAAATATTTGTGGTCCTAAAAACCTGAATGACACATGCCTAATTGCTGGCGCTTTTTCAAAAATGTATGTATGTATGTATGTATGTATGTATGTATGTATGTATGTATG
>JAHTLZ010004005.1:0-14946 GCA_023846285.1 Phrynocephalus versicolor
ATAAATAAATAAATAAATAAATAAATAAATAAATAAATAAATAAATACAACAATTGCAAGAAGGGGGAAAGGAATCATCTTATGGAATTTCCCCTTGCTTAGTATCACTTTGTGAATGATAGTGAACACAAGTGGGTCTCATGAAGACCCTCTTGACTGTTGTCATTGGTATTGTCAAAATTCAGGCTTCCCTTTGCTATTTTAAGCTTTGCATTTTTCCCCTCCTAGCAACATGGGCACAATATTGTGCAGCTATATCAAATCATTTCCTGATGTTTTGAATCACGAATACAGAAGCACAATATCCCGCTTTCATAAACTGGAGGGTCTTTTGCTTTGTTCTTGAAGAATTGAATCTATATTCATATAGTGGTATAGTGCATGGCAGAACACTACATACAAGATAAATTCCTAAGAATAGGAGCCTGAAAAGATCAAGAACAATTAACAAAAAAGAACACATTCGATGTTAAATAATCAGAGTGGAGTGTCATATTGAAAATTAAGCTTTAGCATTATGAATAACCAAAGTTATAGTTCCCGTATCAACCACATTTTGTTCTTATTGTACAGTAACTCACCCAACTATTGCGAAGGTTAGTGACCTGACCCAACCTGTGATAATTGAAAATCCGCTATATGCAGATGCATGTCGGGTTGGGCCTGGGGGCCCTCACTGGGGGCTCATGGAGTTACCACCGGCCTGGTGCTGCCCCGAATGGGCCTGTGAGCCCAGTCCCTTCAGAGGCTCCAAAAGGGCTTCCCCATGAACCAGAAGTGACTTCTGGAAAATAGGAAATGACCTACAGATCGCTTGAAAGCACTTTTGGGACCTCTGGGGGCCTTTCTAGACATGTTGGAGGACACACAATTGCTTTTCTGCACTCCGGTTCACAGAAAACCTTTCGGGGGGTCTGGCAGCAGTGGCAGCATTGTCGTCTCTGGCAGTGGCGGTGGGACTAGGCTAGCCTGCTCTGCCCGCTGTTGACCTCTTCACTCTGATGGAGGTGGTGGCAGTGGAGTGGCATCCCATTTGGCCCGCTCGCCCTCTTGTTTTTGACAGCTGTGGTGTGGCAGCAGCAGCAAGGCCTCCTGTCAGGCTCATTCACCCTTTCCTCTTCGGCTGCATTTGTGGCTCTTTTGCGGTGCAGCGGAGATGGCGAGCGGCCCAGCAGGAAGCCTTTCCGCTGCACCGCAAAAGAGACACAAGTGCAGCCGAAAGGTTTCCTGCTGGGCCGTTCGCCATCTCCGGCTGTGGCCGCAGCTCTTCAGCAACAGCAGAGGAAGTGACGGGGCCTCCAAGCTCAGCAGGTAAGGGAGCTGTAGCTGTTTTACAGACAAGATGAAATGATTCGCTTACACGAAACAAAAAAAACACATTTCGTTTCATCTGCAACAAAATGCTGCTTCCTCATTCCATTATGTTTTGTTATGTAATGAAGTGACAAAACAGCATCCCTAGTAATTTCTCTTCAGGCAGTACATTGTGTTGGACTGGCCTCGAATGGAAGATAAAAGAGGAAGTAGCTTGCAGACTGGATGTGTAAGTATCTGGTCATGGCACCCAACATTCTCCATCCATCCAAGGTTTTATTTCTGGAAGAAAACCTTAAATGAAATTGATAGGTGCAGTTTCAAGAAGAGAAGATAAAGGGCTGAGATGGTTGTTGTCTCAAAATATCTGATGAACTATAACAAAAAAGGGAAAGAAATAGACTTGTTTCTGTTGATCCAGATAATAGGAAGAGAAGCAACAGGGAGAAACTGTGAGGAGGTAAATTTGGAATAGGATGATAAGCTCCTAGACTGCTTCTGCAGGTGGTGGGCTAGCCTTCTTAGGAGGCATGTCAGCAGCAAAGTGATGGAAATCTGTCTGAAGATGCTGTAGGTAACTAACTCTTGAACTGAGAGAAGAGTTGGCCAAGAACACCTCCAATTCCTAAAGTGGATGGTGCAAAAAACTTTCTTTGCGCCCTGCATGTAATGGTCTGTCGTGCAAGTAGATCAGTATTTTCTGGGTTTGTGCAAGCAGAGTGCAGGCCCATCTTTCTAACAGCACAGCAACGTCTGTTTGACAGCACGCTGGAGATTTCATCAAGGGACGTGGGCAAAATATACAGCTCCACCTGCAGAGCTAGAGGATTCTCTGGAGGATGGCAGCATGGAGTGCAGCAGATAAGGTTCAGATACTGCTGAGGAATGCATTCTGCATTGCCTTGGGTTTCTTGGTGAAAGAGAGACTACTTATCAATGCCATTAAATAAATATGGCTTCACTACAACTCAGTTCTTGGCATGCTGCAGCGATGAAGCTAAAGTGGTGATTGATCCGTCTTCAATGGGTACCACATGTCTCATATTATTTTAACCAGTTGATTTTCCCTTCCCTACCCCCACCCCTGGACCTCAGCCTTCTGTATGGGGGAGCTTGTTGGAAATGTACTGTATGCAAAACAGTTATAGACGACTGCTCTCCATCTGTCTTGCCTCTCTCTATTGCAGTGCTTTTCAAGATAAATATCAACATACCCAGCCCGGTGTAAAGCTTTTCCCTTGAACTTCTTTGATTTTTCTCCAGTATCTGCCAGCTCACAAGTGCACTTGGCCTTTCTTCTTCTTTTTTATGTATAAACTTCAGTTGGCAGGCATGCTTTTGATGATGGCAGTCATCTGGCATTTCAATGCAGAAGTATGGTGCCTTTTCCACTGGGAGGCCCTCATCCTCCTACTTGAAGGCTCTCTGCTTACTAGTAGTCTTAGTTCTATAACCCTTTGGACAAAGTTACTCCAGCAAACATAGGCAGTGGTCCTGAAGAACTTTTGTTATGCATAATAGACTACTTGTCAATAGTGTCTTCCAGTTATCAAGAAGCAGGGGAGAAAGCAGTACATCTCCTTGCTTTGGGATGATGTCACTGCAGTGCTATTTATATAAACTGTTGCTCTCAAGTCAATTCTGACTTACGGGAAAACTTTTGAGGGCTTTTCCAGGTAGAAAATACTTTGAAGTGGTTTTCCATTCCCCTCTTCAGTGGGGATCCAGGGACTGTACAACTGATCCAAGGCTCCCAGGCTGGCGCTTCTAAGACGCACACTGGAGAATTGTACTACAAACCTCTGGCTTGGCAGCGATACCTATCCCACTGAGTTCTCCAACCATTTACTGTATGTACACATCCAAAATCTCACATATTATTGTACATATAGTTACTTGCTGGATTTGCCACTTCAAACAACCACAGATTTAATGAGCAAACCTCCTGTATATCTAGATTTATTTAATGTAATATAGGGAGTAGAGGTGGGCACGAACCAGAAAACCGATGGTTCGGGTTCGTCTGGTTCGGGCTCACCCTTGGTTTGGTTCGGGTTCGGATTTGTATGAATTTTTTTTTAAAAAAATCATACGAACCCAAACAGATCCAAACTGGCAGTGGTGATGGCACAGTGCTGGCGGTGGGGGTGGCAGATTCTGGCCCCTGCAACAGGGGCTTTTGAGGTGCTGGCATGGGGGCAGCGCCTCTCAGCTGACAGGCGCTGGCTTGGAGCCAGCACCTCTGTCTTTTTAAAGCACCCACCGCGTGGACCCTGGGGCCAGGTGGGTGCTCCTTTTTATTATTTTTGTTGTTTTCTTGATTTTAGAGCACCAGGCCGGCCACCTCTGAGGCCAGGTCAGTGCTCCTTTTTTTATTTGCTATTTGTTATTATTTATTATTTATTTATTTTCAAGCGCCGACCGCACGGCCCTGGGGCTGGGTCGGCGCTGGTTTGATTTTTTATTTTTTCTTTATTTTAGGGTGCCAAACTGCCTGTAGCATGGGCCAGTAGGCCTTTTTTTTTTTGCTAGCCGCAGGTGTGGTGCTCGCGGGCCGGTAGTGGGCCTGCGCACTGGATCAGGGTATTTTTTTTTTTTTTTGCCAGACGCAGCTGTTTCCACGCCCACAGCTGATTCTATACCCACGGCTGGTTCCATAGCCTGCGGGCCAGTTCTGTGGCCCGTGGGCCAGGGCCGGTGCTCACTGGCTGGTACCGGGCCTGCATGCCAGATGTAAGCACTGACCGTGCAGCCCCTGGAGCCAGGTTGGCACTGGCATAACTTTTATTATTTTTTCTTTATTTTAGGGTGCCGACCCGGCCACCCATGGAGCCGGGTCAGTCCTCCTTTATTTTATTTTATTTTATTTGTATTTATTATTTTACTTCACACACACACACACACACACACACACACACACATTTCATTTTAGGGTGCCAGCCTGGCCACCCCTGGGCCTGGTCGATGCTCCTTTTTTTAATGAACTGAACCAATTCTTTTGGTTCATTTCATTTCATTCTAAATTCGCGTGGGTTTGTTATTTGTTCTGTTAGTAACAAAATGAATAACAAAATGAGCTAAAAGTTCATTTCATGCCCATCTCTGCAAAGGAGTTATAGCTCTTACTTATGGAGAGTAACAGTGATTGTGAATGTAGCTATCACAGCAATAAACAGTAGTATTACATTCCAGTTTCCTTCACTTAATGAATAGGGGCTTAGCAAGCACACACACACACACACACACACACACACACACACACACACACACACTCCACAATGGCTCCTGTCTTTGGGATATGAAGCCCAATAGAGTTTAGCATCAATGTGTCTGAAGACAGGGCAGATATGCCCTGACAAGTTAAATATCCCAAGCCCGAATTCAACTGTGCATTGCTTTGGCCACTCTGGTGGGCAGCTCATGGCCAGCTATTCTAATGTTCGATAATTCCTCAAAAGTCCAGGCTGTTTGCTTGGCACCTTCTAGGAACATTTATTTATTTATTTATTTATTTATTTATTTATTTATTTATTTATTTATTTATTTATTTATTAAAATTTACCCCACCTTTCTCCTTAAAAGGACCCAAGGCAACTTGCATCATAAAAAGACAATATAAAAGCTAACAACAGTGAGCATAGAAATACTAAAAAAGATTAAACAAGAACCATACATAATGATAAGCAACACCAAAACACATTTAAAGCTGTAAAATACGACAGTCCATTTTTAAAAATTCCCAGCCAGTAACTCCAGGATATGTTGTTTGAAGAGAAAGATTTTTGAATGCTTGTGGAAGGACAGCAAATCTGAGGCCAGTCTGGCCCCCGAGCACAATGTGTGAGAGAGGATTACATTTATTTCATTCTTTCTTCACCTCCCCCAAAAATATGCATGATGACATTTCCTTTGAAGGTGTCTGTGTGTGTTCCTTTAAATCAGGATGAAAGGGCATCATCTAACTAAATTGAATCACTCTTAACTTAGGGGTAGGTCAGAATTTTGGTTGATTTTTAAAATAAAATCTTTATAACATTCATATTTTTTTCCAATTATAATGGGAATTGAAAAAGAAGATGTATAAGAAGATGAAAGATCCATCAGTCGAAGCAGAAGGTTTTGCTTGCTTAGCTTTTAAAACTCTCCTTCCTTCCTTCCTATATTCCATGTAATGAAACAGGAACTATCACACATTTCATGCAAATTGCATTTTTTTTTTGTACACAAACCAGTTTCACAAAGGCAAAACGATAATTGAGACAGGCAGAAAATGTCTTGCCCTCTCACAAATGCAAAGAAAGAAATTTGGAACGTTTTATTCTCTAGTGAAGGCTTATATTCCTAGGCAGCTGACCCCCACCTACTCCCAAGAATCTTTCTAGCCAATATACATTTTTGTACTTGTGACACTACTTTCTTCTGGAAACAGACTGAGTCCTATTTCTTTTGATTTAAAAGCATTGATTTCCGAAGGAACACACAGCTAATGGCCTGAGTAGTGAATAGAATTATTTGGTTACTCTAACAACAGAAATGATACCATCAGGCAAACTTTGCTGATGGCACTATATTAAAAGGTGTGTAGAAGGCAAAAGGAGGGTAAGATGGTGATATTGTAGTAAAATAGCATTATCAAATCTGCTCACAATTACAGTGCAGCCCTAGTGGTATTATCCAACAAACGTGCAAGTATGTCTTCTATTGTGTTGCTTGTGATTCACATATCATAGTGATTTAACTGCCCGTTATGATCCAGTAATTTGGAGAAATGTCCATTTTTGTTCTTCAGTCAGATGTCTTTTGGCAAGGGCCGAGGTGCTATCCTGGGCGATCATCTTTGCTGAATAAAACAGCATCTTCCTGGTGGATTTCAAGAACAGATAATTTCTCATTTACAAATCTATGCTTCAGGCAGAATTCAATAAAATAGATATACGGTTCTTATAGCCTTCCAAAACTCTGCAGTGCAGAACATGGATATATTTTTATTGAGCTGCTCTTGTAGAAATTTCTAGAGAGAGAGAGAGAGAGAGGTGAGGTTTTGTTTCAAATTCAGTTTTACTGCTGCAGATTTCAGTCTTATTTTGCTTTTGGCTGCCTATAGCTAACCACCACCCCCCCACACACACACACACATGTACACATGGACCTCTTTCTCCCTTCTTATGATCTGGCCTCATTCCAATAGGTAGTCTCAGCTAGACTAGAACCATTGACTGAATGTAGTTTTAGAAGTGTTTGCCGTGTTGGTCTGTGCAAGCATATCAGGCAAAAATCCAAAGAAACAAGACAAGACAAAAACATGTGGCACCTTAAAGACTAACTACAGTGGTACCCCGACTTAAGAGCAGCTCGACTTAAGAACGGAAAACTGTTGGCGTTTTAACTGCTGCCTTACAAATTTTAGATATGGTCTGTTCAACTTACAATTTTTTTCTGATTTTTTAACTTTTCAATTTTTTAGATAGGTACTATGACTTAAGAGTAGTTCGACTTAAGAGCATGCATTTGGAATGGATTAAATTCGTAAGCTGAGGTACCATTTTATTCTATTTTAATGTGAGCTTTCATGGGCAAGTCCATTTCATCAGACAAATGGGGGGAGGTAAATGGTGAGCCAACACTTAGAAGTCACTTGAGTGACTTACCGAACTCCTAAATGTTGAGCCAACAGAGTCACTAACCACTTCCTAACGCCTATTGATCCAATAGGAGGGACTAGTTGGGACTAGCAAGTGTGTTTAAGGCCTTATTGGTATCCAAGTTTATTCAGTGAGAGTTCAAATAAAATTAATGAAATCATGACAACTAGAACAGCCAGGAAACACTGGGAGCTAGTGCAGGTTTGTTTCACAGAAGCATTGGCCAACGACAAGGCACAATAATGGTTCCAGTTGGCATACTCTCACCACATGGACTTGGTGACCATAAATACCATGGCACACAGGAAAGATGCATCAGCCACAATGGTGATGTTGGGAACGCCAGAGCCTAGGCAGCCAGTGGTTATGGGTCCCTAAAATTCCTCCCACACATGGACAGGATCTGAACTTTCTGTGACAGGAACAAAACACCTGGATGTTAACTATTTTAACTTTTACTGACTTGGCACTTATCAGCAGCAGCTTCAACCGCCACAGACAGTGTGGGTAAAGTACAACCTTTCAGATTTTGGAAAGATTGAAAGAACTGGGCATGTTTAGTTATGAAAAAAATATATGAGGGAAGATATTATTGTACCTTTCAAATACTTGAAAAGTATTCATATGGAGGAGGGGCAGCATCAGTTTTCAATCATCCCATAGTGCAGGACACATAACAATGGGCTCAAAATGTAGGAAGCCACATTTTGGCTGAATATTGGGGGAAAATGTTTTAACTGTTAAATCAGTATGGCAAGGGAACCAATTATCTTGGGAGGGAGAGTGCTCCATCACTGGAGGTGTTCAAGAGAAATTTCGTCAACCAGCTGGCAGATATCCTTTGATTTGTATTCCTTCATGGAGCAGGGGATTTGATATATTATAGCCCCCTTCCAACTTCATCATTTTATGATTGTATGACAGAAAAATCATCATAATAAATGCAAACGTCAAGACCTGAAATAACGATCATGAGAAGAAACAGAACGTCCATTATCTGGACATTGAAAACACCAAGGTAAATTATATACGGTGTCAGAAACCATCAAATGTTTAGATTCTGTGTGATAATGGCAAGCTTATCAAAATAAGCTTTCTGAAGCCTTAGTTGAAAATCTCAGTCTGCCTCTCTCCGTGTCCTCATACAATTGAGTGATCCTTCTGCATCTCACAGAGAGCTGACATTTTGCTGGTGTTTCATCAGATTAGACCTACTGAGAAGCACATTGAGACAAAGGAGTTCCACTTCACCTCTGGAAATGAAAGGATGCAACATGATTTGTGAAGCCTGTTGTAATTTAAATTTGGATTTAAACATTGGTGCTGGGGTGTTTTTTTTTAAATCAGATTTTAAGATTTTACAATATACAAAGAGAGTTGTGCCATCCAAATTGGCAACTCCTATATTCCTTTCCGATGGCATCTTCCCAACAGGAAAATGTTAAACCCGCCTTGGTTCAGAAAGCATAATTACCTGCAATATAAGCATTAGATAAACAAACAAACAAACGAATGAATGAATAAGTAAAGGAATGAAACTTAATATGTTAGCGATAATTACCATATTTCTAATACAATTTATACATACTTCCTTGAAAGCAAATCCCACTAATTTAAGTGGTGTTTGTTGACATGATTCATTCGAACCAGAGCATATGAAGTTTCTTAGAGCCAGATTATGTAAGATTTATTGAAATAAAACAAAATTGAAATAGCCCAGGTTTTCTAAATAGTTTAAGAAACAATTTTTTGCTTTCTTTTTTAAAATGTCACCATTTACACATGAAGGCATTGAGGGAAAAGGGGGTCAGTATATCAAATGTCAGCACATCTCAATTTGCTTGAGGTCTGGTCATCTTCATTAAATAAGTTTGAAATTTGTTCTGCTTGCAAACATCACCACAGCTGTAACCAGGGCCGTCTTAAGGATATGTGGAGCCGTGGTTCGAAGATCCCGCTGGCGCCCCCCCGTTTCACAGAGCTGTCTACCTTCCTTTTTTAAGGGAGCTAACGCGACACTTAAATATTATAAAGAAAACAGGAAACTTTTCAGGTTGCTCATTTATTAACAATGCACTTATTAAGTATACAACACCACAACATTGTTTTGTTTTTGCTTGTTTGCTAATGTCCCAAAAATCTACTTTTCGAGCCTTTCTATGAGCAAAATCCTTTATAAGGTCACTGGTATCTATTGCTACTTCTTTTTCAATACTGATCATGGCAAGGTTTGACAATCTTTCTTGAGACATAGTTGATCTTAAATAATTTTTTATTAATTTTAATTTTGAAAATGATCTTTCACCTTCTGCAACAGTCACTGGTACTGTTAAATATATACGTAGTTATATGGACAAGTTCGGAAATACTGATGTCAAATTATTTGAGTATATATAATTCAGGCTGAAGGTGAACAATGGTCTAAGGTGCTGAAACCCATAAAGTATAGATTGTTAGCTATGGCCTTGGTGGTGGAGTTGTAAAGTCTTTTTGATTTGTCTGGGTACTGTTTAAATCACATGCCTCATAAGCGGCAGATAGGCTGTGCCTGAGCCACCCCCACCACCACTGTTGAGAGACAGATTTTCAATACTCACATGAATGGCTTCCTTGACCCCTCTCTCAAACCACCTACCTTCTCTAATATGTGTACATCCTGATCTTTGAATGAGTGCCCTTTGTCCTTCAAGTGGAGGTGTACTGCTGATTTTGGTCCTTAGCTGTTGCCCCTCCTGTGTTGGGCTATCCTCCTGTTTAATGGCTGTTTAGTTTCTCCAGTGTAGAAGTCTGCACACTCTTCACTGCACTGGACCACATATACGATATTGCTCCTTTTGGTGTCGGGTTCTTTAGGTGGACAAGTCTCTGCCTTAGTGTGTTGTGGGTTTGAAGTAAACAGGATGTGGTGTTTGCAAAAAAAAAAAATCCTTTTAAACTTCTCAGACACTCCAGCCATGTAGGGAAAGACCAGGTTCTTCCGTCGGCTCTGGGTCTCAGTCCGATCCATTGTTCTTCTGGGTCGGCACACTGCTTTTTTGAAGGCCCGCTTTGGATATCCACAGGCCTTAAGTGCTGTCTTCAGGTGCCTGTCTTCCTTCTTCTTGGCTTCTGCGGATGTGGGGATAGTTGCTGTGTATGGCCGATTCTGTAGCTGTGATGAAATCCTCAACAGGAACCTCTCGAACAGGTAATTCACCCAGGCAGAGAGGGAGGTCCTATTCAAAGGCCTAATTTTTGCTATCACACCCAAACAGGTTTCTGTTGTGGATTTAATCACAGGTACAGAATTGGCCATTCAAAGCAACCATCTGCCAGTAGCAGAAGCTGAACAACTCAGGCTAAAAGACTGTTGTCCACCTAATGAGCCTATTCAGGCCAGGGTGACATGAGGTCAAAGTGAACTATAAAGATGGAGGACTTGCAACTAGCTTTCCTCAGGCTGACGAAGCTATTTGAATGAGCAGCGAAACGTTTCAATCTCAAGAAATGAAGTCCAGTTGCCATGACTCAACTTCCAGACTTTTCTGTCGTGTTGCTTCATGGCTACCTTACCTTCTGCCTATCCTTTAGAAATATAATACCTTGTACCAGCTGGTAGTAGAGACACCGACCAGGTAAGTCACATAGTTCTGCCATGCAATGTGCAGATACTATCAGCTGATGAGCAATGTTAAGGTCCCTGTTTCTAGTCTTTTATATTTAAATCAGTTTTGGACTGGGCAGGTCATCAATTGAGCTGAGATAAGGATTGCTCTCCATAAAGGCAGGGCATCATTCTACCCAGAGGTGTTACCTGCCGCCAGCTGCCTCAAGTTGCATCCCTCTTATGACAACAGGGTTTTCAAGATGTGACAGATGTTCAAAGGCTGGTTCAGCACCACCGCCCCCCACCGTTCATTTCCATAGCCAAGTTGAGATTTGAACTCAGTTCTCTTGTCTGGGATTTGATCAATGAAACCATTCTGCTTCAGCTATAAGATTACTGGAAAACATGATGGGGAAAAGAGATTGTACATAGTAATTCCTGTTTCGTTAGAAGGAAAACTATCGTATTTTTTGTCTATAAGACTCTCCCGTGTATAAGATGCCCTCTGCTTTTCCAAACCAAAATTTCAGCTTTACAATTGCATGGTTCTCTCCTCGACTTACTTGTGTACATGACAACCTCCAATTTTCAGTCTAACAATTTTAGACAGAAATATGGTCTTATACTTAGAAAAATACTGTAATTTTTTGTTTTTGGTCTTTGACCATTAATAATAAATAAATAAATAAATAAATAAATAAATAAATAAATAAATAAATAAATAAATAAATAAATAAATAACTGCAATTGTTTCCAAAAGGAATAGTGAAGTTCCTCTATGGCTATGCCCTCTACACTGCAGCCTCCTCTTCCTCCTTTCAAAAACAGGGAATACAGGGTTGCCACTAACATTTTATTTATTTCCCTGACTCTTCCTGACCAACTTTTGTCATTTTCCGTGACCACCATTCAAATATAACCACAAGTTTAAAAATAAATTGTGTTGCATTAATGCAAGGCTACACAAGTCTCAACTGCAACATATATTTGTTGTAGTAGATTTAATATAAGCTTCTTTCAACATTAAGTGTACCAACATCTGTTTTGAAGTTGCACCACAAATTACACCAAGATGCAAACTTCAATTCAAGTAAACAAATGACATCACTTTCTTAAAAATGCTTTAAAGGCACACTAAAAGGGACACTTTGAATGCTTTAAAGGGACACTAAAATTAAATAAACATTCTATGTACTGTAAAATTATGAAGCTTTTTGGATGAGCAGCAAAACATTTCAGTCTCTCAAGAAAAAGTCCAGTTGCCATGACTCAACTTCCAGATAACTCACCTAGAATATGACTGAGAATCTTCAGACATACAGACATATTGTAAAATGGTTTCTCTGAAGCCACCTAACAATCAAGTTAGAAATTCTATAATCACAGTTTCCCTGACTTTCCCCCGACCAATTTCCCTTTCCCTGACTCTTCCAAAAGCGCCAGCTCTGGAGAAACGACTCACAATTGCACAAGTCCGTGGGTTGCCTACGGGCAGAAAAATCCAGTTACAGTACCTGTATTTCAGAATAAAAAATTCGGCTGACCAGCAGCTTTCACTGGCCAGCAGGTGGCACACCTTGAGCCTTCTTCGGGCTTCGCAACATCCGTAAACAATAGTTGTTACCTCCGCCCCGCCCCGCGCCCCAATACACCTTTATTTTAGTTTTATTGATTGATTGACTGATTGACTAAATGTTTCCCGCCCTGGGCCGCGGCCGATCGCGGGCGTCGGGGGAAAGGGGAGACAGGGCGGGCGGCGCTCCCTTTCGGCCCCTGCCCGCCGGGAGCAAACGCCAGGGCAGGCTCCGTAAGAGAGAGAGGCCAGCTGGCCTTGGAAGGAGGCGGCGGCGGCGGCGGCTCGGCCCCAGCCCGCTTGCCCGCTGCCCACCTCGGTGTCCCGCTGGCGTGGGGGGCCTCCTGTTGTTCTGGGCAAGTAGGGGTGGCGGTGGGGGGGACGAGCGGGGAGGGGTGAGCCAAGACGGCGGAACCATGTGCTGTTCGCCCGCGGGAGGAGGAGGAGGAGGAGGAGGAGCGGAAGGGGCTGCTCGTGGCGGGGCGTGTGCAGGCGGCTGAACGGACGGGCTCTCACCCGGAGCCCTGGAGTGGCCCGCCGCGGCCGGGCGAGGCTCCTTTTTTGGGGACGACTTTTGGAAGGGGTCCGCGGCGTGCGGAGGCGCCCTCGCCAGGCCCGGCCCGGCCCGGCTGGCTTCCTGGGTTGCGGCGGAGGGGGGCTCGGTGGGCGCCTGGAAGTGGGGACCGGAGCCGGAGCCTGAGCCGCGGAGGGCTGGTGGTCCTCTCCTCCTCCTCCTCCTCCTCCTCGGCCCCAGTCCCATGGGCTGCAGGGCCCGGTGGGGTGCCGGTGAGCGCTCCTCCCGCTGCTCGGCGTCCGCCCTTCGATGGTTCCCTCCGACCGACATGAGCCGCCCGTCCTCCGCCGGACCCAGCAATAGCAGCAAACCTTGCGGCAAGCAGCGGGAGCAGCAGCAGCAGCAGCTCAGTGGCTGATCCCGCAGCCGCCACTAACGCCGCGGCGGGCTCTTCTTCGGCGTTGCCGGCGGCGGCGGCAGCAGCGGTGCTCTCGAGCCCCGGAGGCGGGGAAGGCGGCGGCGGCGGGGGCCCGGCCTCGCCTCAGCACCACGAGCTAACCTCGCTCTCGACTATGTGCTGCCAGTGGCAGTGTAGCTGCCGTTCGGGCAGAGAAAGCAAAGAAAAGCAGCTTCACTTCCGGTTCTGCTTTCCTGAATCTAAGAGTTTTGGGGTTTGGGGGTTCAGGCGCCCTTGGGGTTCAGGCGCCCTGGTTCATTGAACCACAAAGGCCTATGGGAAAGTCGCCCCTGGCTGTAACAGAAGTTAAGTTTGGGGTGTAATTTTCACAAGTCACAAAATGCTGAGGGTTATAATGGTGGAACCATTTTTCTTGTGACTCCATTTAATTCCAAAGTAACAGCCATGCCCCTTTCAGTACTTTTAGCTGTACCACTGAGTTGTTACAATTAGATGTGTCTAATTAGATTAGATCATAATTAGATTTGTTATAATTAGCTATGCTTGTTATAATTATTAGATTTGTCTTTTTGCACTGCAGCATCCAGGATTCACCAGATCATATGGCCAATGGGAATTGTAGTCCAGAAATGCAACTCTGAAAACCTCTAGTGTTGTTATTGCTACTACTACAGTATGTGCTACGGAGTCACCCATGGCTTATAGCATCCCATACATGAGTGATCTCCAAAATATCCTGTGCTCAATAGCTCTCCTCAGCTCTTGCAAACTCAAGCCTATGGCTCCTTTTTCGGGCAATGATTCCCAACCTTGAGTCCCCAGACTAAAACACCCATAAGCCTTCACCACTATCTGCACTGGCCAGGTATTCTGGGAGCTGTAGTCCAAGAACCAAGGTTGGGAACCACTGCTTTAGGGAATCAACCCATCTACTATTTGGCTTTCCCTTTTTCCTCTCCTGCCTTCAACCTTGTCCAGCATTGATGTCTTTTCTAGCCAAACTTGTCTTCTCATTGTGTGCCCAAAGTAGTATAACCTCATTTTCAGGAAACAAAATCTGGAAGTTTTCAGGACACAATCGCTGGAAGGTTTGCTTCGACTGATAGTTCAGGTTAGATTTGATCTAGGACCCACTTGTTCATGTTTCTGAAAGTCCAGGGTACCCACAAAGCTCTCCTTCAGCACCGTATTTCAAACAAAATTGTTTTTCGGTTAGCTTTCTTTACTGTCCAGCTTTTACAACCATACATGGTGATTGGAAATGTGGTAGCGTGAATTATATTGGTTTTCATATCCAGTGACACATCCTTACACTTGATGAAATCAAGTTATAACCCTCTGACTCACACTATTGCAATTACTATCTTTTAGAATGTATCCTTAAGTCAGTTTTAGTTCAATAAAGAAATAATAGCCCTCAGAGAGATGATTGGTGGTCAACTTCATTCTGGAGGGTAAGGCTGTCCCCTGCCCAGAGTTGAGTGGCAAAAAGTTAGTCATCCATGTACTTTGTCTAGAACTTTATCATACAAACATGGACACATTGTGACAAATTAAATCAAGAAACTGCCAATTTTCTGAGAAAATGTTCCCGTTCTAAGAGTTCAGTTCCAAGCCAATGTACAGCAGGGTGAATGAAGTAATACATGTGTTATACTTTCTCTCCCAGTCATTTTCTTTGGATCTAAATATCTCCTGGGATCTTTTGTTTTTTTCCCCATCCCTGCAGTGAAAACATGACTTGTGGGCAAAAAAAGAAAAAGAAGAAAAATAGAACAGAAAAATGACCAGTGAACAAAGATTTAAGTATATGCTCATTTCAGTATGTGTTCCCTCGCCATTCCCAAGTTCAACATGCCTTCCCTTGATACTGGTCTTTTTTTAATTGCAGATAGTTAT
>JAHTLZ010004006.1:0-11657 GCA_023846285.1 Phrynocephalus versicolor
GTCTGCAGTGCAGAGTGCACGTACCAGAGGGGTGGTTTCTGGGGGGGTCCCGGTCTCCCCCCCTTTCCTGTCCTGGGCAGCCGGACTCGAGTCGCCATGCCATGCGGTGTGGGTGGGGGATCCAAAATGGGGCGGCGACCGCAATTTTTTTTTTTTGAAATCGTGGTCCAAAAACACACAAGCACCACAGAAACATGCAAAAATTGCTAATGCTATTGCTAAAACTGCCAGAATTTTTACAGTAGCAGTGGGTTTTTCTTGCAACAAAATGTCTCCTCCCCTGTCCTCTCTCCATTGATTTTATTTTATTTTATTTTATTTACACCTGCGCAATGATGGGCTGGCCAAGTGACCATGTGGGAGTGGACCATGCAAATTTTTGGAGCCATCCCACCAATCGCATGGCCACTTGGCCACTGAGACTTCTGGGATGTGCCAAAAAGCCCACTAAACTCTGCCCTAGCCCCCTAACCCTAACCCTAATCCTTGATTCCTTACCCATACGCCACCGTACACTGTCCTCTTAGTGGGTCAGAGAGGCACCCAGAGGTGCACCCCACTACCCCACCCTAACCTCACCAGTAACTAGCCTAACCCGAGCCCTTGCGCTAAGCTGCTGTCCCCTAAGCCAGATCTACTTGCATTGCACTACAGAAGTACGATTCCCTTCTTTGTGAGACACAGCGGGTGCGAGAGCCTTAGGCATCACCCTATGGCTCTGGGTTCTGCCAGTCCACTGGTCTCATAGTCTGCAACTGGTATGCATATCCATATGGCTATGCATGCCCTTTTGCAGCAGCAGGTGTGGAGAGGAGACCCCCATGCCATGAAGGGTCTCCAGGAGCCTGCTTTCCCTTCCTAGCGGGTGAGGATAGGAGGCACCCACGGGTGCCTCCAGGAGCCCGCTTTCCCTTCCTAGCGGGCCAGAGGAGGCACCCACCCCACAGAGGTGCCTCCAGGAGCCCGCTACCCCCAAACCAGTTTAACGACAGACGAAAAAACAAAAAACGAAATGACTATTTTTTGCGAAGTTTCGCGAAAAACGGAAACGAGCCAACACGGGCCGCCTCCGACACACGACAACTCGAAAACGTCATTTTCCCTAGTCGTGCCCATCTCTACCTATAAAGAACACCCGAGGGAAGTGAGCATGTTTAAGCTGGAGAAGGCTGATGCACTGACAAGCCAGTTGAAGTAGCTCAGCTTTGCTGCAGCTTGGTTTGTAGCTTATTTTATGCTTCCAGTCAGATTTGGTGATCACACAGAGATCATATACACACTGGCTGCACCATCCAATGGAGTCTGCACTATAGCACAGATAACTCCTTCCTGCGATCCTGCCCTCTGCTGGTACCTGATTCCCTTTTTATGTCTGTGAAGATCCTCAGCCATCCAGATGAGGTTATCTGCAAGTTGTCATGGTAATTCAACTTCTTTTCCTGAGAGAGAAAAATGTTTCACTACTCTGAGGACTGACAAAGCTGCTTGTGTAAATAGTGAAACATTTCAGTCTCTCAAGAAAAACGCCAGTTGTCATGACTCAATTTCCAGGTTCTCTTTTTATGGTTTATTATAAAGTTGTTGGGCTGTTGTAAGTACTGCACGGTGGTGTTAGGGAAAAGGGAGAATTTACACCGATACCATAGAAATACGTAGTTAAATGGAGCTGTTTTTATTTCATAACAATTTATATCTTTATCTTAGGTGATCTTGCACTAGACTCATTAGTTTATTTAAGAAAAAAATGAAACAATATGCTCAACTAAATACGTCATTAGAAAACCGCCAACAGTCACACACTCCATCCTTTTGGTGAACAAAAAACTGATCACACAGGGAAAATTGAAATGTGTCGACTTGAAAAAAAGTAGAAGTCCCTAGGGGCAGGATGAAAAACTACACCTCAGAAGCAAAAAGGGGCTGGGCTGATTTGCATCATGTGATCAGTTGGAACAATTTAGAATATATGCATTTTTCTTATGCAGCAAATCCAATACTATCTACCCATGTAGAATCATAGAATCCTAGATGAGTGAAGTTGGGAGGGGCCTACAAGGACATCAAAGTCCAACCCCCTGTTCCATGCAGGAATACAAATCAAAGGATAACTGCCAGGTGGTTGTCCAAAGTTCTGCTGAATGCCTCCAGTGTGGGAGCACTCACCACCTCTCAAAGTAATTGGTTCCATTGCTGTACTGCTGTAACAATTAGTTCATTTTTCCTGATGTTCAGCTGAAAGCTGGGTTCTCTTACCTTGAGTCCATTGTTGTGCATCCTACACTCTGGGATGATCAAGAACAGATTGTTCCCCTCCTCTGTATGACAGCCCTTCAAATATTTGAAATGTGTTCTCATATTGCCCCTCAGTCTTCTCTATGCTAAACATTTAATTTGGAAAAGTCCCAGTAGTTGCAACTAGAGATGGGCACAGAATGAAAATATGGCATTTCATTTCGTTTTGTTTCATTTTTCCTTTCCTTTTGTTTCTTTTCACTGTTAATGATTTTTAAAAGAATTTTTGGAACAAAATGAAACAAAATGAAAGTATTCATTTTGCTATAAAATAGCTCCCCTCGGTCTTAGAGGCACCAAATTTGGTCCACAGCTTCCTTGGACTCTTCCTTGTAAGCTCTACACATTTGGAGAGATCTGGGGTTCAGGGGACCAAGTTGTTAAACTCCAAAATGGGTCCCCCATGGAAAAAGAGGAAGAGGGAAAATGTGGCATTTTAAGACTCCAGCCCAGTGATGGCGAATCTTTTAGGGACCTAGTGCCCAAACTGCGATTCAAAACCCACTAATTTTTCGCAAAGTGCCAATACAGCAATTTAACCTGAATACAGGTGGCTGTGAAGGGGCGATGTCGGGTGCCCACAGAAAGGGCTCCGAGTGCCACCTTTGGCACCTGTGCCATAGGTTCGCCAACACTAATCTAGCCTCTCTGTGCTGTGGAATGTGGAGGAGGGGGTTGAGGTGAGAGCTGAAATGATTCCGTTTTGTTCTAGTTTTGTTTGCCTTTCTCTAATGGAAGCACAGGGTCAGGGCCATAATTTTCTTCTTGCTCTTTCAAAGAGTGAAACTGGGGGTTTTATTGCTTAGGCTATAAGTAAACCCCCTATTAGTACTCGCCTCAACCCCCATCCTTCACATTGAGTTAAAACACCACATTTTTCCTCTTCATCTTTTTCTATGGGGGACTAATTTTGGACTTTAATAACTGAATCCCCAAACCTCTCCAAATTTGGAGGGCTTAAAGGGAAGAGCCAAAGGAAGCTACCCACCAAATTTGGTGCTTCTAGGAAGAATTGTTTCATTCCTAGAGCAAAAAAAATGGTGGTTCATTTCGTTTCATCACAAAACATGTTCTACCCTTTCATTTTGTAATGAAACGATTCATTACATAACAAAATGACAAAACAGCATTTCGGTTTTCATTTTGTGCCCATCTCTAGTTGCAATCTTTCTTCACAGGGGAGCTCTTTGAACCCTCTTCCAGCTCTACAGAATCTTTTTTCAACTGCAGCAACCAGAACTGTAAACAGCATTCCAAGTATAGTCATACCATAGGTTGATATAAATGCATATTGCCAATCTTAGTTTCAATTCCTTTCCTAATGATCCACAGCAGGGAATGTGCCTATTTCATAGCTGCCAGATATGGATCGATGTTTCCACTGAACGGTCTACCTCTATTCCAAGATCCATCTCTTGTACGGTTACAGCTAATTCAATCAGTGCACATGTTAAGTTAGGATTTTGCTTTCCTACCATGCACAAAGTGTGAAGACGTCCTCAATAAAACCCACTCTTCTGCAGGGCAGATGATGAAGGACCTCTGTGCCCTAGAAGAACTATTCTGTGTTGCAAAGGATATGTTCGCATGCCCACAATCTTTCAGTCTTTGTTGTAGCAGATGGCTAACATCTTGTTTAGAAACACCATATGTTCCACCAAAGACACAGTCCTGATGCCTCCACATGTTCCAGCTTTCCCAAAGCAGGAAGGAAAACATGTTTGAGGCTGTTGTCACTGCCACTGCGTCTGTTTCCAATTGCACTTTCCCCCCCACTGAAAATGTTTTGTGACCTCCCCACTTTCTCTTTCTGTTAAAGATGTCCGCTTCAATTAGGTCCAACATGTTTTCCTTTTTCTCAATTTGAAATTTTGTTTTATCAGACAAGCAGAAGGTGGTTTTGGGTTGTGTTTATCACAAAACCCAGCCATAGATGCTGAGGAGGAGGATTTACAAGAGCTGTCCATCCACACACAGGGAAAATAAGAAACCCATCTCCTGATGCCACTTCCCTGCATCTGGCATTTTGAGGTGCCCTCCTTTTAAGCATAGAGAGAACACGTATCCCCATCATGGCTCGTAACCTGTGATGTACTTTTTCTCCAGAAATCGGTTCAATTCCCTTTTAAAGGCATCTAGGCCAGATGCCATCACCACATCTTGTGGCAAGTTGTCTCTTATGGTGACTGATCAGAGAGGCTTACACAAGTTGAAGCCTTTCAATATTTTGAAAATGATGTCAGCATTTAGCTTACAGTATGCATTAAAACTTGTAATGTGTCTAAAATATTTAAAAGGCATGTTTGTTTTGCATTTGTCTTTATTGCTTCAACTCGAATACATTGATTACTTTTATGAGAAAGCCTCCATTCCCCATTTGCTTCAGTACAGTCCCACCCAAATTCAAATAGGTAATAATGACTTTGAGGCCAGTGTTCTTTGTATCCATTATTATTGCCATTTCATTAACAGTCTTGTTTTAAAGAGTTGCAGTGGAGAAGCGAGAGAGGCTGAATATATTCCCTCTAATTAGTGGCATCTCTTCCTTCTTCTTTCTTCAACTTGCTCTCAGTTCTCCTCTTGCTTGTTTTGTTATCCTTCCTTCTATAGTCACTGGGCTGTGGCTGCTGTTATTTTTATCCCCACAAGAAACCTCTCAAGGTTTCCTTCTTCCTCTCTTTCATTAACGTGGAAGGAGGTGCTATTGTTGTGCTTGAAGTGGGATGTTCCCTAGGATTCATTGGCAGTGGCAATCAAAATTAAGGGAGGATAGTCTTGGGGGCATACATGAGGTATTCTTAATAACAGACTAGTGATTTGAAAGCAGGGTACTGTCAGAAAACTATTACTGTGTCTTTATGAATGAATTGACTGAGTAATTACAGCCTCCTATCAGCCCCCAAAAAACATTCACAGCAGCTGAGGGTTTCCTTGTCGGTGAACATACTGCTTTTGGTAAGGTGCCTGTGTACCCTTAATAGAAGACATTCCTTCATTTTCAAGTGTTCTGTTTATATCATTCACATATATTTTAAAAGCAATGAAGCCTAATTGGAGTGGTCTCAACTTTGCCTATTAGTCCTTAGACCGCAGACTAACCAGGAACACATGCTGTTTAGTTGTAGTACTTCGCCCAGTGCGAGATAATGTAAGTAATTCCATTTAAATTATAGTTATAATGTCTGAATTTGCATCTATAGTCACAAATGATCATATCCATGCCTGGTTATTAAACCAGGAAATATCCTTAGTACTGGGATATATTAGCTCTTCAAACCAGGGAAAGTAGTAGGATGCGCTCCAGTTGTTGGTGGACTCCAACCCCCTCAGAGGTTTCCCAGGATTATAGAAACATTAGTCTGACAACGTTTTGGGGGGTTGTGTGTGTCAGGGATTCTGCTGCATCTGTATATAAAGAATTGTCCTGGGATTAACCTTTCTCCTTAGGAACTCTATGTGCAACTACAGTCTCTACCTAAACAGTATAAGTGATGCCTCCAATTATGAAATCAATCCGTTCCAATGGGATTTTCTTAACTCGAAAATTTTGTATCTGGAAAGGCAGTTTCCTATAAGGATGCATTGAAAACCAATTAATCTGTTCCAGAGGTCAGGAAAATAGCATTTTTAAAAAGTGGAATGGATTGTATTGGTTTTCAGTGCATTCCTATTGGGAGGATGTCCCAACAAAAGATGGGAATAGCTTTCTCCCCTCTTTGGTGGTGTTGGGTTTTTGATAGCCCCAAATCACAAGGAGCAATGAGGGGTGTCAAAAACCCTCTGCTTACCAAGTCAGGAAAGGGATTTTGCCATCTTTGCATGCAGTGGGTTTTTGAAAGCACTTGAGGCTTAAATATTCTGGTAAGTGAAATAGCTATCACAGCCAAGCCAGGAGATGTAAAGGATCCACCTGGGCTTATGTTCTCCAGACTCCTGCTGCCAGCAGCTGAGGTTGATTGATAGCAGATGGGAGCTGGGTAGAGAGACAGCCCATATTCCGTTGCAAAGCCCTTTCCCATCTTCCCAGCTGATCCATGGTTGTCACCACCTCTGGCAGGTGCCCCTCGAGAGGCAACTAACTCCCTGCCTTCCTTGCCTCACCTCTTCTGGGTGCTGCCTCAAAGAGGAAGGGCACCAAATCACAGATCAGATGTGCAGTTGTCAACAAACTGAGCCAAAATGACCAATTGACCATTCATGCCCATCTCTACCTCTCCCTAACAGGATCAGTGCAATGAGAGGAATTCCCTTCTCTGTGTCATATGCATGCATGTGATGCATAGATGAAGAGAACCTTATTGCCCAGTCTATCATCTTTCATACCCTCCTTCTTCCTGGCATTAAGTCTGTCTTTACCTGCTAATGAAAGGGACATCACAGCCTCATTGCTCTTTGAGAAAGCTTTGCAAAGCAAATTTCTGATCTGCTGTCAATTAGTTGCAAAGCCTTGGATGAGGTACTTTCTTGCTGAAATATTTCATAACTAATTAAGTTAGGCAAAGAGAAGGCAAGTGATTTCTCGTATCATTTGATCTATCAGTCAGATGTATCCATCTTCCTTCACAAGAATATAGAAAAACAGAGCGGTAATTTGATTTGCAACCATATTACAGTCTCATAGGTAAAAATAATCACAGTGGTTTGCACCCGGAAGGAAAATGTGAGATTTATGAAAATCATGGAAACAGGGAGGAACATTCTTCTGATCACTCATCTCTGTCACTCTCTTCTGGAGCATTTGAAATCTGTGAGTATACTTCCAGGGGAGCTCTGTTCTATAGCAAATGCCAATATTTCATATCTGAAATGCTGTCTGATAGAAGTCTGAGCTGGAACACGTTTGGCACTGAGTAGGGACAGTGAAATCAAGCTTGACAGATTCACACGTCTAGTAACAGAATGGTATCCAAAATGTACAATTTAATTTTTTGTCTGTATAAAATTACATTTTAAATGCCAGGAGCTTCCAGTTATCAGGATTCTGGCAAATGGCATACTAGTCATTAGAGATGGGCACGACTCAGTGAAATTTTCGTTTTCGTTTTCATTTTTTGTTTCCGTTACGCAACGAAAACGAAAATGAAAATTTTCCAGAAAACAAAACGAAAACGAAAACGAAATGAAAAATTTTGCCTGGTTTTTCATTTTCGTTATGGCAGACACATTCCAACGAAAAGAATGCTAACGAAAACAAAAAAATTGGTTTTATTTTGTTTTTTGTTTCATTTTGTAACGAAAATGAAAACGAAAAATGCGCAAAAAACCCCCGAAAAACGAAAACGAACCGAAACAGACCCCAAAACGACAAACGAAAAATGAAAAATTATTTTTTTGAGTCGTGCCCATCTCTACTAGTCATTCTCTCAGTACATTAGAATCATAGAATCATAGAGTTGGAAGAGACCTCAAGGGCCATCTAGTCCAACCCCCTGGCATGCAGGAACCCCATCACAATATTTCCGATAGATGGCCATCCACCCTCTGCTTAAAAACCTCCAAAGAAGGAGACTCAACCACCCTCCGTGGCAGCATATTCCACTGCCGAACAGTTCTAAATTTCATGGAGTTCTTCCTAATGTTCAAATGGAATCTCTTTTCCTGTAGTTTGAAGCCATTGCCCCGAGTCCTAGTCTCTGAAGCCATGGAAAACAAACCTGTTCCCTCTTCAATATGACATCCTTTCAAATATTAAAACATAGCTATCATATCCCCTCTCAGTCTTCTTTTTGAAAGGCTAAACATTCCCAGTTCCCTAAGCCTTTCCTTATAAGATATTTCCTCCAGACCCTCAACCATCCTGGTAACCCTCCTCTGCACCCGCTTGAGGTTGTCAACATCCTTTTTAAATTGAGGCACAGAGAACTGGACACAGTACTCCAGGTGGGGTTTGACCAGAGCAGAATAGAGTGGTAGTATCACTTCCCTTGATCTAGACACTCTGGTTCTGTTGATGCAACCAAGAATTGCATTGTCTTTCCTGGCCACCACATCACACTGCTGACTCATGTTCAATTTGTGGTCCACGAAGACTCCCAAATCCCTTTCAGAGGTGCTATTCTTTAGCCAAGTATCCCCCATCCTATATCTGTGCAATTCCCTCCCCCCCCTAGATGTAGCACCCTGCATTTCCCTCTGTTGAAACCCATTCCGTTAGCTTTGGACCTCTCTTTTAACTTGAATGTGTCTATCCATTGCAAAAAGCAAGTGGTACATGTTTCTAGCTTGCAACAGGTAACAGAATTGTTCTTTTCTGACTTTCTAGAGTCACTTTATAAGAAAGAGTGTCCATATGAAGACTTTGTGTGAAACATTATCATTGCACAAGAGTGCAATAATGTTATTGTGCAGCAGAGCAAATCAACATATTACAAGGCCATTCTGAAGACTGGGGCAGCCCACATAACATAAAACTGATAACTTTGAAACTGGGCTTTCAAATTTGGCACAGATGCAGCAGACAGTCTGTTCTTTCTCAGTACCAAATTTGGGGATGGTTGGGGAAAAGGTTTTCGATTTACAATTTTTAAAAAAGTAAAACTGTTTTACCTCTCTATGCAGAAACAAGTGCATTTAAACATTCCCAAATTTAAAGGAGATTATAAAAATTTAAGACCAATCTTGCTTATCCTGAAAGAGAATGGTTTCTGCCACCTAGGGTTTTTTTTATTTTGGAAAGAATCCATGCTGCAGGGGCTTAAATATTAATCCTCAAAAATGCCTTTCAAAGGGGGGAAATGGTTACCCAGGCCTATAGTAGATAAAATGTTGCAGCTTTCTTCTGGGAAGGTAGTAGGGCAATGAAGGTTTATGGAGACAGAGTCAAAAGACAGGGTTTCCTTAAAGAGTAAAAAAAATGCTTGTTTTAAAGAATGTAACAGAGTGGATGTTCTTAAGAAAGGGACATTTTTGCCATGTATCTCCAGGGAATTGGCTTAAATTTTGTAACACATATTCAAAGTGTTTCTGCATTACAAAAGCATAGGACAGTCATGTTTTGCCTAGCCCTGAGAGCTTTCAGTAAACATTTCTGAAAAGTGGCTCCTGACACAGATCTACAAAGGTGTAATTTGCTCCAGATCTGAGGTAGAGTGAACCTTTGAACCTGTCAGTCAGGACCCAGTTACCTGACTCACAGAAGGGAAACTTTTTAACTACTTCCTGATTATTATAAATTGATTCTGTGTCTTTGTGTAAAAATATTTTGAAATATATTTTAAAAAGAATAGAGAACAAATATTCAGAAACTCACCCCTTTTAATGGTAAAATTGCCATTTTGGTTTTGTTGTTAGAGATGGTCTTACTCAAAGTTTACACAGCTCTGGTTTTATATCCTGTCATGGTTTCAACAATTGCATCTGGCTTTTTTTCAGATATAATTAGTTGGTAACTTTTTTTAAAAAAAAAAGTTTCAAATATGTTATGGGCCATCAATTCACTATTGATTTGTAGTAACCATACAGTATGTGTTAATGAACTCCCAAATGTCCTATCAGTAACAGTTCTGCTCAGCTGTTCCAAACCAACAACATATCATATTGGGCTGCTTTCTCTTCCTACTGCCGCTGTTGTCCTTCATAGCAATGCAATCTTTTCCAGTAAGTTCTGCTTAGGTCTTGCAAACTAAGAGCATAAAAAGAGCAGGGAAATAGGAAATTACTTACGGATCACTTGAAAGCACTTTTGGGACCTCCAAGGGCTTTTCTAGACATGTTGGAGGACACAGAAATGCTTTTCTGCACTCCGGTTCACAGAAAACCTTTTGGGGGACTGGCAGAAGTGGCAGCATTGTCGTCTCTGGCAGTGGCAGTGCACCTAGTCCCCCCCCCCCGGTTGGCTCCCTACTTGGTCCTGCACCCTCTTCCTTTTCTTCCTATGCCACCACCATGTTAGAGAGAGCAGCTTGGCTTTCCTTCTATGAGTCAGGCCTGCTAACTCTTCACATGCACCAGCCTATAGTAATAATTGTTTATTTACGGTCATAGACTAAAATGTTACATGGCAATCAAGTTCAAAAGACAACACCAATAATACATATATAGTTGGATAGATTAAAAATTAATAATGTGTAGCCATGGAAACATTAATATACATATAATTGCAAAGGATAATAATAAATAAATATTCTAAATATTATATTAAAACGTGGAAGGGTATTATACACTGGAAAATTAGGGGATCTAAAATTCTGATGACAAAATCATCTTACGGGTTGCCATGACTGCCACACAAAATCTGGCCATTATCATAGTTATATTTATGTTCTTATCGGCTAGTAAATACTCAAAATAAAATTTACTGGGTCTCCCAGGGAACCTTTGGAGAATGGGATATAAAAGCTCTTTGCCTGGGTTCCTGTAAAAGCTGCAAAACAGAAGTACATATTCCAGTGTTTCAACATCCCCACAGTTGCAGGGGCATAAACGTAGATGATAGGGGACCCCTTGAAATCTTCCGTCCAACAGTTTGGAGGGTAACACATTTAATCTGGCTAAGGTAAATGCTCTTCTAAATTTGGGGGTAGCTATGTTGTTCAGGTAGGAGGGGAGCATAAACACATCATTACATATACTACTTGAGTGAGATAAAAGCCCCCGGTTCTATCAGTTGCCATTTTGCCAGAACGATGCTTCCTTTTGCTTCAGCAAAACTGATGCCCACTTCTTGCTGCCCACGTCACCCCCTTGCCTGATCTTGTCACCACCACCTCTTCCTCCTCCACCAGTGCCCTCTTCAGAGACAGCAGTCTGGCTTCCCTTCCAGTAGCTAGGGGCATGCTGTTTCTGTGTATGTACTGGTCTATCAGCCCAGTTTGGACTTTTAAAAAAAGTTTATAGTTCAGTTTGTGCCACCTCTACTGCTTAATATTGTGAATTTATTGCCGGAAGAAAGGGGATGCTCACTACCTATCATACTTATATAAATAAATAAATAAATAAATAAATAAATAAATAAATAAATAAATAAATAAATAAAAAGGTAAAGGTAATGGTTCCCCCTGCACATGCGTGCTAGTCGTGTCCGACTCTAGGGACAGTGCTCATCTCCGTCTTCAAGTTGGAAGAGCCAGTGTTGTGCAAGTCCATGGCCATGTGGCCGGCATGGCTGCAAGGAAACACTGTTTTTACCTTCCCACCTTTTACGGTGGTACCTATTTATCTACTTGCATTTTACATGCTTTCGAATGGCTAGGTTGGCAGGAGCTGGGGTGAACAGCGGGAGCTCACTCCACTGCGTGGCACCCGGGATTCGAACCGCCGAGCTGCTGACTTTGAAGTCAACAGTTTTCGGAGCCTTAGTCCACTGAGCCACCACCCCCTTAAATAAATAAATAAATAAATAAATAAATAAATAAATAAATAAATAA
>JAHTLZ010004007.1:0-10255 GCA_023846285.1 Phrynocephalus versicolor
GAAAACCCCAAACAAATTGGAACTTTCCCATAGAAAATAACAGGCAAGCTGGTCTGCAGTCTTTTCCCAGCCTGAGCGCCGCTGTTGCTGAACCAGGAGGCTTTGATTAATTGAAATACAACCACATCATTCACCATAGACCCTGAAGAGCCTAAGCCACTGACAAAACTCCATACCCACCTGGATTCTCCCTTTTCCCCCTCCACTAGGTTTCCCCCCTCTCTCCCCCCTCCCTCTCTTGCCTTCCTCTCCCCGCCACCTTGAGCTTCTAGAAGGGCAACCCCCTGCTCTCCACTTAACCTCTCACCTCCCTTCCCCTGGGTATGCTTTTACTTGACCCCCCCACCCGTCTCTTCTTGGGCCACCATCATGGGCAAGGGTCATGAGAGAAGGAGAACATGGTGACTCCCTGGAAAGGCTACACCTTCTAGAATAAACTTCACCAACAGATGGGCCAAGGACATGAGCTTTTGCACGTATATGAATTATCTAAAGCCTCCTATTGTTTCATTTCCACATCTACCAGGAAAACAGGTCTAATAGTTTGGGACTCTTTTGTTAACTCTCCAGCACCCCATTGACTTGATAATCACTTGGACTCTTGGACAATGCCCTTCCCCTTCCTCCCATTATCTCACCTTTGATAGGCCATTAAAGGACATGGATGGCCAGCCACACCTGGACGGACAAGTTAATCCAGTATCCTGTTTCAAGATATTGAGATGATCTTGGAACCTCCACTAGGAGGTTCCTGAATCGTCCTCATTGGAGGTTTCCCGAAGACCACTCCCTCACCTGATCCAGGGGTTGCATGCACCTCAGGGGAGGGGGGAGGGAGGCATAAAACATGGATGCACTCTTTCTTTGGGGCAGAACGCCTTGGACTGCCTTGTTGTTGGTCGTTCGCCTTACTGTACTTTATTGGGCTCATAAGTGACTTAAGAAGCTGTGATGCAGAACAAAATTTCCTCCCCTGGGGCATCAAAGACTCCCCTTAAGTGTGCCCTGGATCATTTTACTGCCTTAACTGGTCCAGAGAAGAAAAGTAAAAAGACCAAGCTAGCAAAACCTGGCCACTGTACCACCTGGTCAAGACCTTCTCCGCTGGTCACGGGGAGGGACGCTGGGGGTATCCCTCCAACACCTGGAGAGGTGCTTTTGGCAGAACCATAAAATGTCAGAGATCCTACATCTCTACATCTTTACCAATTTGAGTTCAGAGGCAGGCTTTTGCCAACAAGATGGCCGCGAAATCTCAATTCATCAGCTTGACCCCACCTAAGATCCTGTTTGGAGGGGGACCCACTGCATGGAGTGCCCTGAAGAACATGATTTTCCTCCCCCGTATGTGCCACTGGTTGCAGTGTCCACAGCCCCATGGGATACGGGACCCCAACCAGATCCGGCTGCAAGGCTCCCTACATGGGACCCTGAAGAGGGGAGAGTGGCCAGTCAACCCGCTCCTGTGCTGGCCTTCATGGCTGTCTCACCACCAGCCCAACCCCATCCTCATCTTTGGAGGGGGCTGCTAGCAGAGCACCTGCCTCCCCCACCCCCATATCTCAGCCCCAAGGGAACTTGAATGCTAGCACCCAAGGGGGCCTCACCTCTGTCTCCAGAATCGACCAGATGGTTGGAATGCTGTTATGCTGTTGAACTTTGTATAAGTTCTGTGATGCTGTGATATATTTTTGTTCATTTGTAATATAGCTGTTTTGGTTTTAAGAAAACTCTGTCTCTGGCTAACTATTTATTCAATAAGTATTTGCTTCCGCTGGCTGATTAAATAGCACAAAACTCTGACAGTTCCATCCCCCCATATATGCAGTCCTCCTTTTCCCACTCTTTCTGAAGCCCCTGTCTACTACTCTCAAAAGTCCTTGTCCGTGTGTGAGGGATCCAACTTGGCCTCTCCCCCCTCCTTTTGACTCCCCTCATACTTATGGTCCCATCATCGAAAAGTTCCTTCCTCCTCAGTGTCCCGCCCAACAACTGCAGGGGGGGGGGATCTCATCGCCACTGCCAAATTGGCGACAGGCAATGAGTTAACATCTTCACGGACAGCCGGCACTGTTTTCTTGCCGCCCATACCCATGCCGCCTTGTGGAAAGCCCGAGGTTTTGTGGAAGCAGACGGGAAGCCTCTTAAAATGGCCCTGCTGATGGACCGGCTTATGTCTGCCCTTCTCCTCCCTAAGGAGGTGGCAGTCATCCACTGTCTGGGGCACCAAACTGACGAGGGTTTCATCTCACAAGGGAACCGCCTGACCAACACATGCGCTAAACGTGCAGCTGTTTTGAAAAGGGGTGTGCCTGGCTGAACCCACCCTTCCCCAGGATGACCAAAACCTCCTCATCCCTATTCCCCAGAGCAGGAAACAGCACCTCTCTATCCCCTTTTGATCTATTCCACGTTCATCCCTTTGTTGCCCTGACCCCAAAACCCAATCCTGAAAATCAGTCCCTTCCAGCACACTTCCAGGAGTTGGAGGGGGGTCCTTTCTTCCCTCTCTAAGCAGGTAGCCGCTGCCATTCCTCCCCGGAGAGACCTCCCTGTTGAGATCGGGTGTTGGTGTTGGTGAAGGAGTTGCATCCCAGCTGCCTGGAAGCGAAGTGGTGTCTCCCCCCACCCCACATCAAGTCCTCCTCAGCACTCCAATGGCTGTAAAGGTGAAAGTAATAACGTGGATCCACCTTTCCAGGGTAAAGATTGTTCCACCGCCTGATGAGGAGTGGGCTTGCCAGCAGCTCAAACCCCTCCACCCAAAGATCACCCGACAGAAGGGGCGCCAAGCCACCATGCCCAACCCCGAAGTGATCGCCTGCCTTCACCCATCCGGAGACAAGGAGCTCACTGCCATCTTCTGGACCTGAGACCAGGAGTCAGCCCCAGCCTGCCTGCAGCCCAGTGGTGAGGGCTAGGTGTGCCCAAGCACCCTCCCTCCCTCTCCTCTTCTCCTTCCTCTTTCGCTTCAGTTCTCTCTCTCCTGTGCTTGCCCCCAGTAACCATGTTTTTTCAAACACTGCTGCTGTGCCTCAGCTGGTGGGTGGTCTTCCAACTCCTCCCCCCTACACTAGCCAGGTGGGACAGGAACTCTTTTCACATGATGGTCCACAACATGACAGAGACGCTTAACATCACTGACTGTTGGGTTTGTGCCATTGGACCACATCACATCCATGCGGGTTGGCCTATCATGCCCATTGCATGCCTGGAACCCCAGGACTGAATAAAATCCACCTCTACCCAGACCCACAAGGAACAGACACCACTGACCCGGATCAGTTTGCTTTAAACTATCAACAGCACTGGCCGCTGGCACCCATCTGTGTGACTTGGCATAACCAACCCACACACAGGACACTCACTTCTGAGAACACTCAGATACGCTTTGCACCAGCTGGGGGATTATCCGTGTTGTAACTGTACTGTGAGTGTTGGGGACCTCCCCTCCGGAGAGCCTCATCCAACCCCTAACTGCTTTCCACAATACATCCAGGAAAACAAGAGAACAAACATGTCTATAAACCAAATTCAAACCACCTATTCGGCCATCCTGAATGTGGACATTCATGCCCCCCCAAGGGGTGTTCTGGATCTGCGGTTCTTGGGTAGGATTTCCACAAATGTCCAAGATGGCGGGCGGCAGCAGCTACTTTGTTTGCTCGCGCTGTAGCGCTCTTAAACTTTTTCACCTAGCGCTGCCCGGGTTTTTATTTTAATCTTATTTCTTTTGTTATGTGGGCTCTCTGGCTCTGCGGGGGGTTAGAGGGGGTCTGGAGGGGTCTGCCTGGAACATATAGGAGCTGCCTACCCGGTTTTTTCGGAGCTGCCTTCCCGGCTTTCTCGGAGACCCCGGAGACGCCGGAGACGCCGTTTTGCAGTCCCGCTTGAGATCTTCCCGGGTCTCCGTCGGAGGGAGGTACTCCCCTTTGCACTCCGGTGCCGTCTGGGCGACCCCCCCTTCCCCTCCTTTCCCCCTCCTTCTCTTCCGCTTGCTGGCCCGGGAGGAGGACCGGGTTGCGGCGTTGTTGCGGCTCGCCGCTCGGAGGCAGGCTGGGTTGGCCCCTCGTGGTCTCCCCTGTTTGTTGGTTCCCTGCCTCGGCGGCTGGTGCCGCCTTTTTGCCGCTTTGGGGGGGGGGGCTGGTGGGGGAGGTCGGCCTGTCCTCCCCTCCTTAGCCCCTATTGTTTTCCATCCCCCGGTTGTTGTTTCGTGCCTTCCGGAGAGGGCGGTGGGGCCCCCGGGCTTTGGGCGGCGGGCCGGCCGCCGGCAACGGGTGCTGTGGTGCCTCCGGCGCCTGCCCCTGGGTCGGCGGCCCGGCCTCTTGCTGCAGCCTGGCCGTGCGTGTCATCTGCCTGGAGGAGAGAGGTGTGGGTCCTGGCTCTCCGGCAGTATGCCGGCCGCCGGTGCCTTGTCCCTGCTGGGTTCCCTCCTCGGACGGCAATTCGGCCGTCGGTGTTGGGGGGGCGTGGGCCCTGGTCTTTCCCGGGCGGCAAGCCGGCTGCCGGAGTTTCACCATCCATGCTGGGTCCTGCTTTTGCGGGCGGCAGACCGGCCGCCGGAGTTACATCGTCCCTGTTGGGACCTGCTTTGCGGGCGGCAAGCCGGCCGCCGGAGTTTACACCGTCCCAGGTGGGACCCGCCTCGCGGGCGGCAGGCCGGCCGCCGGAGTTACACCGTCCCTGGTGGGACCTGTTCTTGCGGGCGACAGTTCGGCCGCCGGAGTAACATCGATCCGGTGGGACCTGGAGATTGCCCCCCCTCTCCATCAGCTTGCTGACTGTACCATCGACCCGGAGGGGGTGGGGCCCTTGGTTCTCGGGCGGCATGCCGGCCGTCGGTGTCTCCTTGCCTTCTTGTGTGACCCCACGTCTCCATTGCCATCTTCGGAGGAAGAGCGTGGTCTGGTGCTGCTACCTTGGCCGTTTGGGAGGCCCGACAGCCTTCGTAGGCTGCGGATTATCCATCTTAATGGCCATTGTTGGCTGCAACGACCCTCCCCCCCCCCCCGCTTTCCATCAGTGGCCATATGAGAGTTCTATATGTTAGTTTTTCTATTGCCTATCTGATTTAGTTTCCTTTTTTGTATTTCTGTTTTTCCCTTTACGGTTGGTTGTATTCTGTATTTAATATTTTGTATTTTGTGTTTGTGATTGTATATTTGATTACTTATCTTATTTGTGGTTGATTTTGTTTGTAGCGGGTCCCTGTTTACTTGAGATCCTATGGACCCTGCCGGGTGCCCCATTAGGGTGGTGTCGGGCCGCGGGAGGTACGCTCTGGGCCGGCGGGTCGATCGGATAAGGAGAACTCGGGACAGACAATTATTGCCTGTCCCCCGTTCTGACCCGTCGGCTCACCGCCAAATGGCAGGGATCCAATCCGTCTGCTCCCCCTCTGGCCTGGCCTGTCTGCTGATTAATGCCAGGTCGGTACATAATAAAATCCCTCTCATCCACGATTTGATTGTGGATGAGCGTGCCGACCTGGCTTTTATCACGGAGACCTGGGTGGGCGAGGGGGGTGGGGCTTCTCTCGCCCTTCTCTGCCCCCAGGGTTACCGTGTACAGCAGCTGGGCAGGTCAGAGGGGCGGGGTGGCGGGGTGGCTATGGTCTTTAGGGAATCTTTTCATGTCAGTAGATCCGCGATGTTGGTGAGTCCAGGTTTGGAATGTCTCCACCTTATGGTGGGCCAGAGGGACAGGTTCGGGGTAGTGCTTGTGTACCGTGCTCCCCGCGACCCTGCACTTTCCCTTCCAGAGCTCTCCGAGTTCATCTCGGCGGCACTGTTGAGGTCCCCTCGCCTATTGGTGGTAGGGGACTTTAACGTGCATGCCGAGATTGGACTGTCAGGAGTAGCTCTGGAATTCATGGAGTCCATGGCCTCCATGAACCTGTCCCAATTAGTCATCGGACCTACCCATAAGGGTGGACACACCCTGGACCTGGTTTTTGCCTCCACATCGCGGGGTTCAGATCTGGGGGTCGGGAGGTTGCTGGCCCGGCCCGTGTCATGGTCAGATCATTATCTGCTGACCTTCTCTATTGCGCTAGCCACCCCGCCCCGCGGGGAGCCGGGCCCTTCCATCTGGGCCCGCCCCCGGGGGCTCCTTGACCCTACGCGGTTCTCGGAGGCCCTCGGGGATGTTCCAGACGGTTTGGATGACGATCCGGCCGACTCCCTGGCCCAACGGTGGTTTGAGGAGGTGGCTGGGGTTGTCGATCGGATCGCCCCCAAGCGCCTGATCCGATGCCGAGCCCGCTCGTCTCCTTGGTTTACTGAGGAGCTGCGGGCGATGAAGCAAGAGCGGAGAAGGCTAGAGAGCAGATGGCGGAATGCTCGGACGGCTGAGAATTGGGCTGCGGTTAAGGCGTTGAACGGTCGCTATGCTCGCGCGATAAGGGCGGCTAGGAGATCTTTTGCCGCCCTGAGAATTGGTGAGGCCTCGAATCGTCAAGCGGAACTATTCCGTGTGGTTCGAGACCTCACCAATCCCGGTCCGCCGGGGCCTCCTCCTAGTGCTTTCACTAGTGAGTCATTCGCAGCCCACTTTAAATCTAAGATAGAGGCCATCCGTTCCGAGCTGGACTCCGGTTGCTCTAACCCGGCCCCTGTCGTGGCCAGCGTCGGGCCGCCTCGGTCGCCTCGGTTTGTTGAGTTTGGGCCTGTCACATCAGTGGATGCCTCCAGGGCCCTGGGACACTGCAGGCCTGCGGCTTCTCCGTTCGACCCTTGCCCTTCCTGGCTGATCAAGATCGCAGGGGGGAGCATGCCGAAATGGGCTTCACTAATTGCCTCAGCCTCCTTCAGAGACGGGATTTTTCCCAGTCTTCTGAAGGAGACGGTGGTGACGCCCATTATTAAAAGACCCGGCTTGGCTGTGGACGATTTGTCCAACTATCGTCCCATAGCCAATGTTCCCTTTTTGGGCAAGGTGATTGAGCGAGTCGCCGCCCTGCGTCTCCAGTCGTTCCTGGAGGAGAACCATGTCCTGGATCCTTTCCAGTCCGGGTTCAGGCCGCGTCATGGGACGGAGACGGCCCTGGTCGCACTGCACGATGATCTGTTGAGGAGGGCCGACAGGGGTTGTTCTTCCCTGCTGGTCCTTCTCGACCTGTCAGCGGCTTTTGATACCGTCGACCACGGTATCTTGCTGGAACGGCTCTCGGAGGTTGGGATTGGGGGCCAGGCTTTGGCCTGGTTCCGGTCCTTCCTTGGGGGCCGTATCCAGCGAGTGAGCTTAGGGGGTGAGCTGTCGGCTCCCTGGACACTCTCTTGTGGGGTGCCTCAGGGGTCGTCACTCTCCCCGATGCTCTTCAACATCTATATGAAGCCGCTGGCCGAGATCATCCGGAGTTATGGAGTCTGCTGTCATCAGTATGCTGATGACACGCAGCTCTATATCTCCTTTTCCACCTGTGCAGTGGAGGCCGTCCAGACCCTTGATCGTTGCCTGGCTGCGGTGCTGGACTGGACCAGGACCCACAGACTCAAGCTCAACCCAGGCAAGACCGAGGTTATGTTCTTCGGGGGCTCGTCGGAGGGGTACTGTGGCCCTCTTCCCAGTCTGGGTGGGTCCGCCCCCCAGCTGGCGCAAAGAGTGAGGAATCTGGGTGTCGTCCTTGACCCGGATCTGACCCTGGACTCTCAGGTGTCAGCCGTGGTCAGGTCGGCCTTTTACCACCTAAGGCTTATCGCCCAGATTCGCCCGTACCTCGATGAGGGCTCCTTGAGGACTGTGGTACAGGCGCTGGTCATGTCGAGGTTGGATTACTGCAACGCTCTCTACATGGGGCTCCCCTTGAACCTTGTTCGGCGATTGCAGCGGGTCCAGAATACGGCGGCCAGGCTGGTGGTTGGTGCGCGTCGTTACGACCGCGCCACCCCCATCCTGGCTCGCCTTCACTGGTTACCCGTTGCCTCCCGAATAAGGTTCAAGGTGTTGGTTTTGGTTTACAAAACCCTCCATGGCTTGGCCCCGGCCTATTTGGCGGAGCGTCTTACCCGACAATTAGATCCGGCCCGGCCCACCCGTGCTTCGGTGGCTCTTTCACTGCGGACGGTCCCCCCGAGGGAAGCCCGAAAAGCGAGTACTCGCGGTCGGGCCTTCTCGGTGGTGGCACCGGCAATTTGGAACAAACTCCCAGGTGAAGTACGGCAGGCCCCCTCGCTGGCGGTGTTCAAAAAGAACCTTAAGACCATCCTCTTTCGAGAGGCCTTCGGCGAGGGCTAGGGACCCTGTCTTCCTCCTTTTTTTTTTTCCTTTCCCCTCCCTTTTTCCCGCCTACTCAATCTTGGACCCAATTGTTTTAGCCAGTTTGTATTTTATTGTTTGTACTAGTTTTTATCTGTTTTTTACTTTGAAGTTGTGAACCGCCCTGAGTCCCCATTGTGGGAATAGGGCGGTATACAAGAGCTAAAATAAATAAATAAATAAAAATAGGATGAGTCCTACCAGCAGCCTGGAACAGGTCTTGTACCCTGGGGACTCTGATGCCAGCCGGCATCCAATTCTATCCGAAACACCAGCCTGCCTCTGCTTGGGAACCGCCCCACCACTTATTATGGCAGAAGTGAGCCTACAGCGAGGAAAAGGGGTATGATCCTGACTGTACTTTCTTAACTGAGGGTCAGCAGTTTGTGTGTATCTTGTTTCCTGCGTGGGGGGTTTGCTTTAAATGTCCAGCAACTTCGGTGCCTTTCTTATAAATTGGAAGCCCTTGCCAATGACGCTGCTGATGTGGCCTCAGCCCTGCAGAGAGAGATCACCTCAATTGCAGAAACCCTGGTCCAATATAAGCTTGCCCTAGACTTCCTCCTGAGTCGAGCTGGTGGCTTCTGCCAGTGACTGAATCAAATCAAATGCTGCCATTTTATTGATCAGAAAGGCAGGATCACCACCAATATTGCAAAAATTTTCGGATAATTTTATTGGGTTTTTAAGGAGGGAACAAAGGGAGAGGGTATGGGGGGGGAAAGGGGGGATACAGTTTTAAAATTTACATTGAATATGTCAAGCAAAGTAAAAATAGTGATTTAACATATTGATAGGTTTGTTACTTCTTGCCATCTTTTCCGAGAAATCTCATCATAGTCTCCCTTTAAATAGCCGGAGAGTCTGTCGATTTCGATGCATTCTCTTATCTTTTCGTGGAAATTCTTCTCTGTTGGCACGTTTGGTTGTTTCCAGAATTTCGCATACAGTATCCTTGCAGCAACAATTACATGGTGAAGTACATATCTCTGATCATATGAAATATTTATATCTACTATATTTAATAAGAAAAGTTCTGGTCTAAGCTCTATCTTAATTTTCAGACATCTTTGTAAGAATAGTTTTACCATTTTCCAATATGCCTTTGCCTCTTTACATGTCCACCACATATGGTAAAAAGTACCACAATCATATTTACATTTCCAACATTTAGGTGAACAATTGCAAAAATTCAGCATATTGCCTCTGAAATTCAGGCTACTTATTCCAACAACAGCGCCTCCCTCTGGGATTTTCTGATGAGCTGGCTCCTGAATTCGAATTGGATTAAGGAACTCTTTTTGAGTTTGATTGGCTTAATTCTTGTGGTGGTGGTGGCAGGCGCACTCATTCAATGTGCTATTTGATAAGTGACCCAAAAATACTCCCTAGTCTGGTGAGGTTGCTCAAGGCCAAGCAAGGCGAAAATAAGGGCACTCGACTGAGGGGTGATTCTTCGAACACCCTGGCTTGGAAAAGGGGGGATTATATAGGGTCACTAAGAAAAAAATAAAATAAAATAAAATATTTTCCAAGATGCTTTTGGGGTCCCCAACACCCCAAACCGTGGAGAGAGGATTTGTTTATCAGGGAGAAGCCGTGTGCTTGTCCTTGGGTGGCTGCCTGCAGGCGTCAAAGTCTTCATCTATGGCTCACAACTGGCTACAGTGAGTAAAAGGCTTCTAATAAGCAGGTGGAATAGCTTAAATGTTTAAACAGCTTACTGGGACTAAGAATGTTCTTCCACATAGCTGCCATAGATTGCAGGGCCAAGTGAAATTCTCAAGTATCGACCGAAAGGAAGAGTATCGAGGAGCTTGTGTAAGACCTGTATTTCCCTCCTATTGAGCTGAAACATCTATATCATTTTAAGGAAGGACATTAAATAAGCAAAGTTTGTAGAGTGCAATCACGGTAGCCACTAAGGCTAAAAAAAAAACCATGGCAGGGCAAAGAAAACTTCCAGAAACCTGGCACAGAAATCAATAGAAGATTTTTG